>JARDWC010000424.1:0-87500 GCA_029032895.1 Troides oblongomaculatus | reverse complement strand
TCCCACACCGCGTAACAAGGAGAAGACGCCTGTTCGTGGTCGTGCGTGGTCGTGCGTGGTCGTGCGCCGCGTCGCAGCTCCAAACCGGCTGAACTCGGCTGCACAGCTGTATTTGTTTCTGTGTAAGATGTGACGGCGCCGTTACCGCGGCTCTTATCCGATAATATTAAATAAAAATCAGATTTCTAATAGATTTGTGTTTACTGATGCGGCGCATATGCACAGTGCACGAGCGTGCATTAAAAAGAAGGAAATATTTTATTTGTCCAAAACCTATTTAATTTTTTAGACATAAAATAATTTCCACACAATGTAACTAGACAAACATGGACTACGCTCGGTCTGCGCGTGGGGCACGTGGGGCACGTGGGGCACGTGGGCACGGTGCACCCGCAAATCTGATTATCAGCTCAGCCACTTGATTGCGCCCGTACACACTACACTAATTGAATGCAGTGTTGAATGCAACAGATACCCCCAAATGGAAAACGAAGCAATACAAAGGACAGGTACTTCATTTTTTTTTCAAAAATCAAAATTCATTTATTTGACAACGTGCGTTACACGGCCACGGCAGTCGCCGGTGCGTGCCCCCCGCAGGCGCGCCGAGCCGGCCGCGCCGGGGGCGTCGGGGGCGTCGGGGCCGTCGGGGGCGCAGCCCTCCATTGTCATACGCGACTCGAGTTTGTTGTCCTAATAGGTTTGTGTGCGCTAAGCTAACCTCACTTTGTTTTGGTTTTAAAATTTCGAAACTTATTTATATTATTTATTTATTTATTCATTTATTAGCTGATTAGCCGTACAATCACTCGTACACCGCTACAATCACTCGTACACCGCTACAATCACTCGTACACCGCTACAATCACTCGTACACCGCTACAATCACTCGTACACCGCTACAATCACTCGTACACCGCTACAATCACTCGTACACCGCTACAATCACTCGTACACCGCTACAATCACTCGTACACCGCTACAATCACTCGTACACCGCTACAATCACTCGTACACCGCTACAATCACTCGTACACCGCTACAATCACTCGTACACCGCTACAATCACTCGTACACCGCTACAATCACTCGTACACCGCTACAATCACTCGTACACCGCTACAATCACTCGTACACCGCTACAATCACTCGTACACCGCTACAATCACTCGTACACCGCTACAATCACTCGTACACCGCTACAATCACTCGTACACCGCTACAATCACTCGTACACCGCTACAATCACTCGTACACCGCTACAATCACTCGTACACCGCTACAATCACTCGTACACCGCTACAATCACTCGTACACCGCTACAATCACTCGTACACCGCTACAATCACTCGTACACCGCTACAATCACTCGTACACCGCTACAATCACTCGTACACCGCTACAATCACTCGTACACCGCTACAATCACTCGTACACCGCTACAATCACTCGTACACCGCTACAATCACTCGTACACCGCTACAATCACTCGTACACCGCTACAATCACTCGTACACCGCTACAATCACTCGTACACCGCTACAATCACTCGTACACCGCTACAATCACTCGTACACCGCTACAATCACTCGTACACCGCTACAATCACTCGTACACCGCTACAATCACTCGTACACCGCTACAATCACTCGTACACCGCTACAATCACTCGTACACCGCTACAATCACTCGTACACCGCTACAATCACTCGTACACCGCTACAATCACTCGTACACCGCTACAATCACTCGTACACCGCTACAATCACTCGTACACCGCTACAATCACTCGTACACCGCTACAATCACTCGTACACCGCTACAATCACTCGTACACCGCTACAATCACTCGTACACCGCTACAATCACTCGTACACCGCTACAATCACTCGTACACCGCTACAATCACTCGTACACCGCTACAATCACTCGTACACCGCTACAATCACTCGTACACCGCTACAATCACTCGTACACCGCTACAATCACTCGTACACCGCTACAATCACTCGTACACCGCTACAATCACTCGTACACCGCTACAATCACTCGTACACCGCTACAATCACTCGTACACCGCTACAATCACTCGTACACCGCTACAATCACTCGTACACCGCTACAATCACTCGTACACCGCTACATTCACTAAAATATACAAAGGATTTAAATAAGAAAATCTTAGTTCACGGTTATTAAGAAGTAGACGCAGCATTCACTAATTGTACTCTTACTCTTACTCTTACTCTTACTCTTACTCTTACTCTTACTCGCGTGATACATTGCACAAACAATGCAATTTCGTGATAACGTTGTGTGTTTAAACATTTCGTTATTGTTATCTTGCGGTCGCGGTAGTTCTTTGGTCAAACTCGAAATAAGCCAAGACAGAAATCGATACATCTCTTTCCCGGCAATGGAGAGAAAATGGTTATTTATGTCATCTGGGTTATTAAAGTTACCAGAACAGTCATAGTTATTAGTTTTAATTGAGACGTTTCGTTAGAGAAGATCTGAACACTTAATCTAGGCGGTCTATGAGCCGTACCGATAACTAGCTTTTTTCCTCTGACGTTTACACAAAGCCACATTTGTTCCGCCGAAGTAGAGCCTGGGTGCACCGGCGCGCGCGCGTACGTAGCCCGCGTACCAGTTCCACACATCATAGAACCCGACTCGTGCCGCAGACGGTGCCGCGGACGGTGCCGCGGACGGTGCCCAGGCCCAGTCGGCGCGCGTGCACCCTCTCGCACCCAAGGTCCGTTGACGTCTTTATTAAGAGTTTTGTTTACGTGTTACACACAAATAATAACGGACGATCGCAATATTATATTTCGCATACACCGGACATCCGGCGACAAGTTAATGTGAAGGTCTGCGTCCTGCTTCAGTTGAATTTTAGTTAAGTACAGCACGCACCGCAGCTTCGCCTGCAGCCAATCATGATCACGTGGATGTGTAGGTAGTTTTAAATTGTTATTATTTTGTTTAGCACTTGATTTAAGTAAGAACGAAAGCAGAAAATAACGAGATATAATATATTGTTACAAGTAAAGGTCTACAAATTGTAAAGCACTTTATTACTCCAGGAATATAATAAATTTGGGAATTGGGAATAAGGGGAGCAGCCGCCGCCCGCCGTGCGTGGCGTTGCGTGGCGTTGCGTGGCGTTGCGTGGCGTGGCGTTGCGTGGCGTGGCGTTGCGTGGCGTTGCGTCGCTATCCTAAACTGCATTGCGAGTGAATAGAGCGCGCGCTCAGTCGAGCAGTTCCGAGTTTTTTCTGATGTAGTTTTTCTTGATATAGACGTCCGGATGCAGCACGTCCTTTCGCAGCTGATTCAGCAGGCTGTCCTCCACGACGCCGCCAGTTTTGGTCTTGGTGATGGAGCCCAGCAGGTTGGCGCTGGGACCGCCGTGCCTGCTGTAGTCGATCCGCCACACGGACGGGTCCGCGGGCTCGCGCTTGTACGTATAGTGCTGGTGCTGTTTCGCCAACGCCATGTCTGGAACCTCCACGGACATTGATAACTTTTCATCTGAATAATCCCTGAATTCAGGATTTGAATTTCTCATCTTGTCCTTGTATTTAACTTTGTGAGGATAAAACTTTTTCAACTTCTTTCTTCCGTAAACTGAAGTACGTTTCGTGCTTTTCTGCACTTTCGAACTCTTCACGTTCTCCTGTGACCAGCTGACCTTTTCCACATTTTGCTTCTGCTTGGATCTGTCTCGATCACTTTTTCTGTCTTCGAAGTAACCAGTGTTTTGTACTTGCAGGAAGTTGGATAGATCTTCGCTATTTATCGCCGGGAAGTTAGTTTTGTATTCGTAGGGCTGTGTCGTCCTCTCCAAGAACTGCTTCTTGTTGTTGATTTGCTGTATGGATTTGCTTATGAGTCGGCCCAGGGTCGCGTCCTGCACGATGAGCGCGCACGGTATCGTCGGGAAGTTCCTGCAGAGCACGCCCTGCATCAAGGACACTATGTTCTCCGGTTGCTCCGATTCCGCCGGCGCGGGATCGTTGTTATTGTTATTATTATTTTCTTTCTGGAACTGCGACATCATTTTATTCATGAGTGCGTTGTTCCTCATGACCTTGGCGTGGCAGACCGTTACGGCGCTCAGTAGCGTCACGGTCGCTAGTCTGCTAAGCAACTGCTGGGCCTCTCTCATGATGATTTCCAGTGAAAATCTTAGTACTGCGAGAGTTAAGAGCCTGGCTTTTATTTAAATACTTACAGGCTTTTGGTCTGTATTCTTCATGTCAATCTTTATTCTTTTGTGCATCTGCTTCGAAAATCTGGAAGTTTGACTAAAATGTAATTTTACTGTCAGCGAATCATGGAATCAACAGTAGTTTCATTTATCGGCTATGTACAAAGTGTTCCGCGGCAATAAATACTTTACAAATATTTCTGACAAATAATCTCAACAATGTGTGCGCGTGTGTGCGCGTGTGTGCGCGTGTGTGCGCGTGTGTGCGTACGTGTGCGTGCGTGGAGCGGACTACTGGGATGGGGTGTCGTGTGATACTGGCAACAACTGTTGGATCGGATCGCAATGACGATCGGTCCGTCGGCGCAGCACCTTGCCGTTACCGACACTTTGCAGTTTAACAATGTGAACGCTTACCCGCGGGAGCGCTCGCGTGCCGGCTGCTGTTCCGGCGGATGGAGCTGGTGAAGTGAGCTCGCGTCGACGCGGGGCGCGCGGCCGGGCCGGGCGGGGCTCGGGTGCGCCGCTGTTTGTAAACTTGCCGCGGCTGCGCGTGCGCCGGCGCCCGGGCCGGACTGGCGCAGCGCGCGCGTGTCGCGTGGGCTCTGCCTCTCTGTCTATCTGTACTTGCTAATAAGCTTACCGATTTAGCAACACTCAAAGCACAGTTGCGTACCTTTTGAGTGAGTCGAGAGATTATTATTTGGATAGGTCTAAACTAAAGAGCCAGGGTACGTAGTGCTTGTGTGCCTGCACGGGGCGCGCGCCCCCGCTGGCGCTCCGTGCTTTCGGAACCAAGTCAGCCAATTAATTGTAGTTGCCGCAGCCGCCGACATTGACTGTTGAGCTGTGTAGCGGGGCGCAGGTACTTTGTAAGGAAATTAATTTACTACTACCTACCTTCAATACGTTCATGGTAACTGGTGGTAGATTTCTGTAGCCAGGGACTGTCTAGATAGGTATCACCGCAGCAGGTTCCGGTTTGCTAGTAGAATTACTGAGGTCCAAGTAATAACATTTTATGTTAAATCTCATGTCAAGGCGATTAGCACAATCTAGTGCTGTGTCCTAAATATCATCATTACAGTTCGAAAAATGATTTTGAAACCGACTCCAGATTCCCATGAGCTGGTCACATGAAGCAGCTGCTTCATGTGACCAGCTCATGGGTCAATGTTATTCTGTAGAGTACCAATTGTACCCATTGAAGATAACGTGCTGACCACTGAGTGGTACCCTGGCAGCGCAGTGCGGCCCTGCCGCGCTCACGTTGCGCCGCCCGGGGCGCGATAAGCGGGCGCGGCCGCGGGCGCAGGCGCGGGCGCGGGCGAGGGGTTTCCGTTTCTTTCCATTGTGTTGCTGCGCGTTGAGTTGGTTCTGATCGAGTTGCCGGTTGCCTCGCCGCGCTGTTTGCGCACGGTCTCCCGGCGCACCGGCGGCCGCACCGTGCGCACCGTGCGCACCGGCCTGCAGGCGCCCCACTTGCATAGGATTACTTTTAGACGCAAAGTAGAATCCTGTTCCAGTTCCTACACGGCTACGGCTGCATGTAGAGAGCCTAATGATTTCGCTTTTAAATTTATTATCTTGCTTAAAGTGCTGGCCGCGCTGGTTGTTGTGGGAACCATTTTAGAAAATGTAGTAATTGTTCATTTCCTCACCAACATAACCGTTTTACATCACCGCAAGACATTTAGCGACGAACTGCATGTAGCGACCTTGCGCCGCGTGCAGCTCACCAGAAGTTCATTTTAAATTCTTTACTCAGTTTACGTTATTATTGTTAGATGTCACTTATATTAAAGTGTATATCTATATGATTTCTTTTATACCAATATCTTACTATTACTAATACACTTATCAGTTGTTGCCTTTTGTAGTATTTGGCACTGGGCTGCTGCAGTCACGGGGCACGCGCGTTCTGAGTTCATGAAGACTGGTGCAGTGCAGGTGTTGCACCGGTGCGCCATCTAGTAGTAGGCAGCAGTTGTAGCGTTGTAACTCGCGTTGCTTCGGCGGAGTAGCGCGGAGCAACCGGGCACAAGGTGGCGCGCGGAGCAACCGGGCACAAGGTGGCGCGCGGAGCAACCGGGCACAAGGTGGCGCGCGGCTGAGATTCAGCTGTCGCACCTTTACACTTGAAATAGTCCCTTGCTCCAAGTGGCTGCTTTGAGCGGGAATAATCCTGCGTGCGGTAACGGTATCCAAATTCCAATGTATTCCTGTTTAGGCGACTGTTTATTTGTGTTTTGAATTTAATGATTCGTGGGTTTTCGCGCCATTTGCATTTATCATCGACATCCTTTCGTGGACAAAGTGAGAACTTGAGAGGAATGGTTATTTACGAATACGAAATCCACCGCGGCACCGGCGCTGCTGGAACAGCTCGGAGGCATAACGATGTGCTTGAGGGAAGCCACTGTAAAATGACTTCGGCCTTCAAACCGAATCCCGCGGACGATCGGAGACAAAATTTGACAATGAAGAATTAAAGGTGGATCGGAAGATCGCAGTAGCGGTTACAATACAGTTTCAATTCATTTGGAACAAATTGACAAAGAGTAAAAGCTTGAGAAATGGATACCGCGTGAATCGAATGAAGCACATCACAACAACATGTATTATCGAGTGGAACGTTACATTTCAAACCGTCATTTTCAATAACGATTGCATACTGGATACTGTACGACAATCGGAAACGCGCATCGCGGTGGCTAAACGCGGGGGAACCGGCCAGACCCTGTGCCGAGCGGACGTTGACTCAGATAAAGGTACTAACGGATTTCTGGTGGAGCTGGGCTGATGTCATGCATTACAGCTTTGTAAGATCTGGCCAGAGGATTACGGGAGAGATGTATTGCCAACAACTGCATCGCATCACGGAGAAGCTAGCCGTTGAACAGCCGACACCGGTGAATGGCCCTGGCCTAGTGGCGCGGCGCGACGCCGCTCCGCCCCGCGCTTACCAACAGACGGTGCCAAGTTGGACGCGCTGCACACTTGCTCCAACAAATCACCACTTTCTTAGGAATTCTACATGGTCCGCTACTGATTCTCACTCCTAACACCTTTCCACCAATTGAACGAAGCAGCGACAGGCGGAAGTGCACATATAATTATGATATATACTTCGATTGTTAAATATACAGTTGGAAAAAATTGTTTTATTACTTTTCCCATACAATACGTAGCCCGCTAGCCTAATGGTCCGAGCGGGCAGTGTTCATTCCGCAGGTCGCGGGTTCGAATCTCGTCATGTACGGATAACTTTAATATTTAAGTTATGTACATTTGTGAACTTTAGTAACAGCAGCGAGATACAAACGGTGAAGGTGAACATCGCGAGGAAACCAGAATTCATTTTAAGGTGTGTGTGAAGTCACCGATCCGCATTGACCATGGCCCCATCGCCCTCATATGGAGGGTAGGCCTGTGCCTCAGCAGTGGGGACGTAAATTGGCTGTTAAGAGAAAGATACTGTGGCGGCGTTCGATTACCGAACGCACCCCACGGCTGAACTTGAATTTGGAATTTGGAATTATGTCTGGCAACAGGCCGAGGAAGGAAAGGAAGAGCGGCCAGGCCTTGGCGCCGGGCCCTGCCGCCGGGCCCTGCCGCCGGGGAGACACGCGACGTGTTACAACGCGTGTCGCGCGAGTGATTATTAAAAGACCGCGAACTAAGAATGCTTTCATTTGGATGGGACACTAGTGACCAGTACAGCAGCCTAATAACCATCATACTTCCCTAACATCCCTAAGTACTCGTACACTAATGCTAGTGTACGAGTACTTCACATAGAAGGGGCGGGGCGGCTTATTCAGAGGAACCGTGAGCGTGGCGCCGCGCACACCGCACACCGCACAGCGCACACCGCACACCGCACACCGCACACCGCACACCGCACAGCGCACACCGCACACCGCACACCGCACACCGCACACCGCACACCGCACACCGCACACCGCACACCGCACACCGCACACCGCACAGCGCACACCGCACACCGCACACCGCACACCGCACACCGCACACCGCACACCGCACACCGCACACCGCACACCGCACAGCGCACACCGCACAGCGCACAGCGCACACCGCACACCGCACAGCGCACACCGCACACCGCACAGCGCACACCGCACACCGCACACCGCACACCGCACACCGCACACCGCACACCGCACACCGCACACCGCACACCGCACAGCCGCACACCGCACACCGCACACCGCACACCGCACACCGCACACCGCACACCGCACACCGCACACCGCACACCGCACACCGCACACCGCACACCGCACACCGCACACCGCACACCGCACACCGCACACCGCACAGCGCACACCGCACAGCGCACACCGCACACCGCACAGCGCACACCGCACAGCGCACACCGCACACCGCACAGCGCACACCGCACACCGCACACCGCACACCGCACACCGCACAGCGCACACCGCACACCGCACAGCGCACACCGCACAGCGCACACCGCACACCGCACAGCGCACACCGCACACCGCACAGCGCACACCGCACACCGCACAGCGCACACCGCACACCGCACACCGCACAGCGCACACCGCACACCGCACAGCGCACACCGCACACCGCACACCGCACACCGCACACCGCACACCGCACACCGCACAGCGCACACCGCACACCGCACACCGCACAGCGCACACCGCACAGCGCACACCGCACACCGCACAGCGCACACCGCACAGCGCACACCGCACAGCGCACACCGCACAGCGCACACCGCACACCGCACAGCGCACACCGCACACCGCACACCGCACACCGCACACCGCACACCGCACACCGCACACCGCACACCGCACAGCGCACACCGCACACCGCACACCGCACACCGCACACCGCACACCGCACACCGCACACCGCACACCGCACACCGCACACCGCACACCGCACAGCGCACACCGCACACCGCACAGCGCACACCGCACACCGCACAGCGCACACCGCACACCGCACACCGCACACCGCACACCGCACACCGCACACCGCACACCGCACACCGCACAGCGCACACCGCACAGCGCACAGCGCACACCGCACAGCGCACACCGCACACCGCACACCGCACAGCGCACACCGCACAGCGCACAGCGCACACCGCACAGCGCACACCGCACACCGCACACCGCACACCGCACAGCGCACACCGCACACCGCACACCGCACAGCGCACACCGCACACCGCACACCGCACAGCGCACACCGCACACCGCACAGCGCACACCGCACACCGCACACCGCACACCGCACAGCGCACACCGCACAGCGCACAGCGCACACCGCACAGCGCACACCGCACACCGCACACCGCACAGCGCACACCGCACAGCGCACAGCGCACACCGCACAGCGCACACCGCACACCGCACACCGCACACCGCACAGCGCACACCGCACACCGCACACCGCACAGCGCACACCGCACACCGCACACCGCACACCGCACAGCGCACACCGCACACCGCACAGCGCACACCGCACACCGCACACCGCACACCGCACACCGCACAGCGCACACCGCACACCGCACACCGCACACCGCACTTGTAGTATCTGCAGATGTACACGAATGAATGGAAATATCAGATCGGTTGTTGTTGTTGTTGTTGTGTCAACCGATTGTATGGGCATTTTAAAAATCAGATACAGGAAGTGGTTAGTAAGTAGATAAATAAGGCTCAGTCTAATGATAAGAATAGTTCTGTACGTGTTTCCGGAGTATTTGTTTTAGCACACCACCCGCCCCCACCGACTCGATCCGGGCACCACTCCCCCTCACCCCACGCCGCGCCGCACTGCAGCGCTCAATCGGCGGTGTATATCACTGGCGCGGTCAAGCCGGCAGCGTCCGCTGTTCTAATGCAATGTAAGCACTGCCCTAGCCGGACCCACCCCGTAATGTCTCCGGCAGACGATTTGTCGACTGCGTTGTACAGATTATATGAAACGCGCCGCCGCACCGCCGCGCCGCCGCGCCGCCGCACCGCGCAAGATAAAACTATCTGTTCCCACGGCCTCAAGAGCCGCGCCGCTAGATCGCACCTCGCCTTAAACGACAGACACGTTATGCAAATAAATACATTTAGCGGGGGCGCGCCCACTTAATAAACTGTCGTCGCCCATATTTGTAGGTTGTCGTCACTTGTTGCCGCTCACGTGCGCGTTGCCTCTCGCGCAACAAACGCGCGGATACCGTGCAGCAGTGGCTCCGCTCCCCCGCGCGTCCGCTCAGCGGTAGGTACGCCGCCGTGACGTCACGCGGCGCAGGGCGGCGCAGGGCGGCGCGGGGCGGGCGGTCGGCTCGCTACACGGACGACATAGTGTAGCAACAGTGTTGCGGCCAATAGCGGCGCGCGACACACTGTAGCCGCCGCCCCGAGCGAGCGCGCGGGCGCGGGCGGGCGCGGGCGGGCACTTCATCAGCCGCTCGCACTTTTCTACTTGTGTGTGTAGCGTATATAAGAAAGTATACACACGCACACACCCAGGCGCAGTAAACATTATAAAATTTTCTTGTTAGGTTGCGAGATACTAGCAGATCAAGGGGGTGGCCCCAGGTGCAACGCGGCGAGGGTCGTCATGCTAACCCAACACAGTCGTGCACGTGGCTCAGAGGTCTGGCCGTTGGTTTGTGTCACTAAGCTCCGTGCAACTACTGGTTACAATAGCAATATGACCTACGTATATTAACATGTTAGATTTTAACAGTCGACTGCTGGATATAGGTCTCTCCCAAAGATCGATCTTCGGTTACTTATTCATATGCGTTTCCCGCAGGCGACAGGCGTGTGAAGGCTCCTTCGTCGCCGTTATCAATGTGAGCCGTTATCAAAGCGTAGCCCCATCAGCCCGTGAGCCCCAGCGAGTGCGGCGTGTGCCTCCGCTGCCGGCAACCTCGCCGCGTTCACCGTGCTTGGCCCCACAGACATCCAACAACTCATCTCGTCATCCACCTCGGACCAGACATTCACCACGGGCCGGCCGTGTGCTCGCTGAGCCTAACCTCCGCACCCCCCACAAACCTAGAGAGAGTTGCCTGCAGTATGCAGTATGTCAAGTCTCAATACATTAATTTTGTGTAAGTATTTCAAATAATTCTCATTAATTAATCGGATTGCCCGCCCCGTCTACAGCCAGTGTTCCAACGCAATCTCAAACAAATGAGGGCGTCAAGCGGCGCGGGCGCCGGGGGTGAGGTTGCAAACTGTCCAGCGATTACACCGGGCGACAACAACTCCACCGGCGCGGGCCGGGGGTGAGGTTGCAAACTATCTAGCGATTACACCGGGCGACAACAACTCCACCGGCGCGGGCCGGGGGTGAGGTTGCAAACTATCTAGCGATTACACCGGGCGACAACAACTCCACCGGCGCGGGCCGGGGGTGAGGTTGCAAACTGTCTAGCGATTACACCGGGCGACAACAACTCCACCGGCGCGGGCCGGGGGTGAGGTTGCAAACTGTCTAGCGATTACACCGGGCGACAACAACTCCACCGGCGCGGGCCGGGGGTGAGGTTGCAAACTGTCTAGCGATTACACCGGGCGACAACAACTCCACCGGCGCGGGCCGGGGGTGAGGTTGCAAACTGTCTAGCGATTACACCGGGCGACAACAACTCCACCGGCGCGGGCCGGGGGTGAGGTTGCAAACTGTCTAGCGATTACACCGGGCGACAACAACTTCACCGACGCGGGCCGGGGGTGAGGTTGCAAACTGTCCAGCGATTACACCGGGCGACAACAACTCCACCGGCGCGGGCCGGGGGTGAGGTTGCAAACTGTCTAGCGATTACACCGGGCGACAACAACTCCACCGGCGCGGGCCGGGGGTGAGGTTGCAAACTGTCTAGCGATTACACCGGGCGACAACAACTTCACCGACGCGGGCCGGGGGTGAGGTTGCAAACTGTCTAGCGATTACACCGGGCGACAACAACTCCACCGGCGCGGGCCGGGGGTGAGGTTGCAAACTGTCCAGCGATTACACCGGGCGACAACAACTTCACCGACGCGGGCCGGGGGTGAGGTTGCAAACTGTCCAGCGATTACACCGGGCGACAACAACTTCACCGACGCGGGCCGGGGGTGAGGTTGCAAACTGTCCAGCGATTACACCGGGCGACAACAACTCCACCGGCGCGGGCCGGGGGTGAGGTTGCAAACTATCTAGCGATTACACCGGGCGACAACAACTTCACCGACGCGGGCCGGGGGTGAGGTTGCAAACTGTCTAGCGATTACACCGGGCGACAACAACTCCACCGGCGCGGGCCGGGGGTGAGGTTGCAAACTGTCTAGCGATTACACCGGGCGACAACAACTCCACCGGCGCGGGCCGGGGGTGAGGTTGCAAACTGTCTAGCGATTACACCGGGCGACAACAACTTCACCGACGCGGGCCGGGGGTGAGGTTGCAAACTGTCTAGCGATTACACCGGGCGACAACAACTCCACCGGCGCGGGCCGGGGGTGAGGTTGCAAACTGTCCAGCGATTACACCGGGCGACAACAACTTCACCGACGCGGGCCGGGGGTGAGGTTGCAAACTGTCCAGCGATTACACCGGGCGACAACAACTTCACCGACGCGGGCCGGGGGTGAGGTTGCAAACTGTCCAGCGATTACACCGGGCGACAACAACTCCACCGGCGCGGGCCGGGGGTGAGGTTGCAAACTATCTAGCGATTACACCGGGCGACAACAACTTCACCGACGCGGGCCGGGGGTGAGGTTGCAAACTGTCCAGCGATTACACCGGGCGACAACAACTCCACCGGCGCGGGCCGGGGGTGAGGTTGCAAACTGTCTAGCGATTACACCGGGCGACAACAACTCCACCGGCGCGGGCCGGGGGTGAGGTTGCAAACTGTCTAGCGATTACACCGGGCGACAACAACTTCAACGACGCGGGCCGGGGGTGAGGTTGCAAACTGTCTAGCGATTACACCGGGCGACCACAACTTCAACGACGCGGGCCGGGGGTGAGGTTGCAAACTGTCTAGCGATTACACCGGGCGACAACAACTTCAACGACGCGGGCCGGGGGTGAGGTTGCAAACTGTCTAGCGATTACACCGGGCGACAACAACTTCACCGACGCGGGCCGGGGGTGAGGTTGCAAACTGTCTAGCGATTACACCGGGCGACAACAACTCCACCGGCGCGGGCCGGGGGTGAGGTTGCAAACTGTCTAGCGATTACACCGGGCGACAACAACTCCACTGGCGCGGGCCGGGGGTGAGGTTGCAAACTGTCTAGCGATTACACCGGGCGACAACAACTCCACTGGCGCGGGCCGGGGGTGAGGTTGCAAACTGTCTAGCGATTACACCGGGCGACAACAACTCCACTGGCGCGGGCCGGGGGTGAGGTTGCAAACTGTCTAGCGATTACACCGGGCGACAACAACTCCACCGACGCGGGCCGGGGGTGAGGTTGCAAACTGTCTAGCGATTACACCGGGCGACAACAACTCCACTGGCGCGGGCCGGGGGTGAGGTTGCAAACTGTCTAGCGATTACACCGGGCGACAACAACTCCACTGGCGCGGGCCGGGGGTGAGGTTGCAAACTGTCTAGCGATTACACCGGGCGACAACAACTCCACTGGCGCGGGCCGGGGGTGAGGTTGCAAACTGTCTAGCGATTACACCGGGCGACAACAACTCCACCGGCGCGGGCCGGGGGTGAGGTTGCAAACTGTCTAGCGATTACACCGGGCGACAACAACTCCACTGGCGCGGGCCGGGGGTGAGGTTGCAAACTGTCTAGCGATTACACCGGGCGACAACAACTTCACCGACGCGGGCCGGGGGTGAGGTTGCAAACTGTCTAGCGATTACACCGGGCGACAACAACTTCACCGGCGCGGGCCGGGGGTTAGGTTGCAAACTGTCTAGCGATTACACCGGGCGACAACAACTCCACCGGCGCGGGCCGGGGGTGAGGTTGCAAACTGTCCAGCGATTACACCGGGCGACAACAACTTCACCGACGCGGGCCGGGGGTGAGGTTGCAAACTGTCTAGCGATTACACCGGGCGACAACAACTCCACCGGCGTGGGCCGGGGGTGAGGTTGCAAACTGTCTAGCGATTACACCGGGCGACAACAACTTCACCGACGCGGGCCGGGGGTGAGGTTGCAAACTGTCTAGCGATTACACCGGGCGACAACAACTTCACCGACGCGGGCCGGGGGTGAGGTTGCAAACTGTCTAGCGATTACACCGAGCGACAACAACTCCACCGGCGTGGGCCGGGGGTGAGGTTGCAAACTGTCTAGCGATTACACCGGGCGACAACAACTTCACCGACGCGGGCCGGGGGTGAGGTTGCAAACTGTCTAGCGATTACACCGGGCGACAACAACTCCACCGGCGCGGGCCGGGGGTGAGGTTGCAAACTGTCCAGCGATTACACCGGGCGACAACAACTCCACCGGCGCGGGCCGGGGGTGAGGTTGCAAACTGTCCAGCGATTACACCGGGCGACAACAACTTCACCGACGCGGGCCGGGGGTGAGGTTGCAAACTGTCTAGCGATTACACCGGGCGACAACAACTCCACCGGCGCGGGCCGGGGGTGAGGTTGCAAACTGTGTAGCGATTACACCGGGCGACAACAACTCCACCGGCGCGGGCCGGGGGTGAGGTTGTAAACTGTCTAGCGATTACACCGGGTGACAACAACTTCACCGACGCGGGCCGGGGGTGAGGTTGCAAACTGTCTAGCGATTACACCGGGCGACAACAACTTCACCGACGCGGGCCGGGGGTGAGGTTGCAAACTGTCCAGCGATTACACCGGGCGACAACAACTTCACCGACGCGGGCCGGGGGTGAGGTTGCAAACTGTCCAGCGATTACACCGGGCGACAACAACTCCACCGGCGCGGGCCGGGGGTGAGGTTGCAAACTATCTAGCGATTACACCGGGCGACAACAACTTCACCGACGCGGGCCGGGGGTGAGGTTGCAAACTGTCTAGCGATTACACCGGGCGACAACAACTCCACCGACGCGGGCCGGGGGTGAGGTTGCAAACTGTCTAGCGATTACACCGGGCGACAACAACTTCACCGACGCGGGCCGGGGGTGAGGTTGCAAACTGTCCAGCGATTACACCGGGCGACAACAACTCCACCGGCGCGGGCCGGGGGTGAGGTTGCAAACTATCTAGCGATTACACCGGGCGACAACAACTTCACCGACGCGGGCCGGGGGTGAGGTTGCAAACTGTCTAGCGATTACACCGGGCGACAACAACTTCACCGACGCGGGCCGGAGGTGAGGTTGCAAACTGTCTAGCGATTACACCGGGCGACAACAACTCCACCGACGCGGGCCGGGGGTGAGGTTGCAAACTGTCTAGCGATTACACCGGGCGACAACAACTTCACCGACGCGGGCCGGGGGTGAGGTTGCAAACTGTCTAGCGATTACACCGGGCGACAACAACTTCACCGACGCGGGCCGGGGGTGAGGTTGCAAACTGTCTAGCGATTACACCGGGCGACAACAACTTCACCGACGCGGGCCGGGGGTGAGGTTGCAAACTGTCTAGCGATTACACCGGGCGACAACAACTCCACCGACGCGGGCCGGGGGTGAGGTTGCAAACTGTCTAGCGATTACACCGGGCGACAACAACTTCACCGACGCGGGCCGGGGGTGAGGTTGCAAACTGTCCAGCGATTACACCGGGCGACAACAACTCCACCGGCGCGGGCCGGGGGTGAGGTTGCAAACTATCTAGCGATTACACCGGGCGACAACAACTTCACCGACGCGGGCCGGGGGTGAGGTTGCAAACTGTCTAGCGATTACACCGGGCGACAACAACTTCACCGACGCGGGCCGGAGGTGAGGTTGCAAACTGTCTAGCGATTACACCGGGCGACAACAACTCCACCGACGCGGGCCGGGGGTGAGGTTGCAAACTGTCTAGCGATTACACCGGGCGACAACAACTTCACCGACGCGGGCCGGGGGTGAGGTTGCAAACTGTCTAGCGATTACACCGGGCGACAACAACTTCACCGATGCGGGCTGGGGGTGAGGTTGCAAACTGTCTAGCGATTACACCGGGCGACAACAACTTCACCGACGCGGGCCGGGGGTGAGGTTGCAAACTGTCTAGCGATTACACCGGGCGACAACAACTCCACCGACGCGGGCCGGGGGTGAGGTTGCAAACTGTCTAGCGATTACACCGGGCGACAACAACTTCACCGACGCGGGCCGGGGGTGAGGTTGCAAACTGTCTAGCGATTACACCGGGCGACAACAACTCCACCGACGCGGGCCGGGGGTGAGGTTGCAAACTGTCTAGCGATTACACCGGGCGACAACAACTTCACCGACGCGGGCCGGGGGTGAGGTTGCAAACTGTCTAGCGATTACACCGGGCGACAACAACTTCACCGACGCGGGCCGGGGGTGAGGTTGCAAACTGTCTAGCGATTACACCGGGCGACAACAACTTCACCGACGCGGGCCGGGGGTGAGGTTGCGAACTGTCTAGCGATTACACCGGGCGACAACAACTTCACCGGCGCGGGCCGGGGGTGAGGTTGCGAACTGTCTAGCGATTACACCGGGCGACAACAACTCCACCGGCGCGGGCCGGGGGTGAGGTTGCGAACTGTCTAGCGATTACACCGGGCGACAACAACTTCACCGGCGCGGGCCGGGGGTGAGGTTGCGAACTGTCTAGCGATTACACCGGGCGACAACAACTTCACCGGCGCGGGCTTCGGGCGGGCGGGGGGCCTAGACGCGCGGCCGATATTCAAATTGCGAACATTTCATTTCAATGCTTTGTGAAGATATGCGCCCGCCCGCGCGCCGCTAGTGATGCGCCGCCGCTGCGTCGGCCGTTCGGGTCGACACACGTTTAACACACACGCACGCGAGGCGGCGGTAATGTTTCTTATTTATATAATATATAATATATATAATAACAGCCCATTTACGTCCCCACTGCTGGGGCACAGGCCTACCCTCAATATGAGGGCGATTGGGCCATAGTCACCACGCTATCCCAATGCGGGTTGGTGACTTCACACATACCTTAGAATAAATTCTAAGTCATGAGCAGGTTTCCTCACGATGTTTTCCTTCACCGTTTGTATCTCGCTGTTGTAACTAAAGTCCACAAATGTACATAACTTAAATATTAAGTCATCGGTACATGCCGAGGTTCGAACCCGCGACCTTCGGAATGAAAGCCGCACGCTCTAACCATTAGGCCAGCGAGCTACTGTTTCTTATTTAATGAAATAATAGGTTGGGGAAAAAGAAATCCATTATTTTTATATGAACTTCAGGACTTTATTTAACATGCTTCGGATTGTCCGATTTGGGTCAAATATGCACCGTTTTGTTCTATGATTTGTTGCCATTTTAAAGGTAACTTCATAATGCCTCTCTCGTAGAAGTCCTGGTCTCTATTTGCAAAAAACTCTAGTAGCCGATTTTCACAATCTTCCCTAGATGCCAATGTTTTATCACTGAAGAAATTTTGTAATGCAAGAAAAAGATGGTAATCGCTTGGTGCCAAGTCCGGACTGTATGGCGGATGCATTAAAACTTCCCAACCAAGCTCCCGAAGTTTCTGGCGAGTCACTGTAGACGTGTGTGGCCTAGCGTTGTCCTGGTGGAACACGACACCTCTCCTGTTGGCCAATTCTGGCCGTTTCTGGTCAATTGCTATCTTCAAACGGTCCAGTTGTTGACAGTAGAGACCAGAATTTAGTGCTTGGCCATATGGAAACAACTCATAATAAATAATCCTCTTCCAGTCCCACCAAATGCACAGCAGAACTTTCCTGGCCGTTAGTCCTGGTTTGGCCACCGTTTGAGGTGCTTCACCGCTCTTTGACCATTATCGTTTTCGCACAGGGTTATCGTATGTGATCCATTTCTCATCTCCGGTCACCATCCGTTTAAGAAATGGGTCTATCTCATTCCGTTTGGCCAAGGCTTCGCAGATGGAAATTCGATCCATCATGTTTTTTTCTGTTAATTGGTGTGGCACCCAAACATCGAGCTTCTTTTTGAATCCAGCTTTGTGTAAATGGTTTAAAACTGTTTGTGGTCCATTTTTAGCTCCTGGGCGATGTTACGACTGCTAACATGCCGGTCAACTTCGATCATTTCTCCGATTTTATCGACATTTTCGGCGACCGGCCTACCTGTGCGAGGTGCATCTTTAACATCAAAAATTCCTGAACGGAATCTACGAAACCAAAATTGCACATAATTGGCTGTTACAGTATCGGCTCCATAAACACCATTCACAATTTTAGCCGCCTGGCTTGCATTTTCGCCTTTGTCAAAGAAAAACTGTAAAATGTACCGAATTTTCTCTTTGTTCACTTCCATTTTTAACACCCTGTAACTCACGGTTGAATGCGCCAAAACAAAAAACAGCAAAAGAATTGTTTTACTGCGAAATGTCACCTTTCCAACGAGCATCAATCTGAAACTGTTTGATCGATATTTTACGAGAACTTTATCACTACAGCCGTCTACCGTCGTACTCAGACTTCTCATCCGGTACCTTACTGGGGTGCTGGTCTCTCCTGCCGGAGACAGTCTAGGTAAGTACCATCGCAGTGTTTATTGCAGCCGATAAACAATAATTTGCAACTATAACTGTGTTCCGGTTTGAAGGGCGTTGTAACTAGTGAAACTAGTAACGAGACTTAACTTCATATTTTTCAAAACGACGAGCGCAATGTGGTTCAGTGTTTACCATTCTAACTAGCGGCGCGTTGTTATGGGCGGGCGTATCACTTAACACCAAGCGGTAGCTTGGTGTTAAGTGATACGGAGGATACTCCTGTTCATTTCGTTGTTTAATAAAGTAAAAAAAAATAACAAATACTTGTAATGGCGACCTCGCACCGGAGAGTGCAGTGTTAGCAGACCCCACACCCCACAGCCCACACCACACACCCCACACCCCACAGCCCACAGCCCACAGCCCAAACCACACACCTCACACCCCACAGCCCACACCACACAGCCCACACCCCACAGCCCACACCACACAGCCCACACCACACACCCCACAGCCCACACCACACAGCCCACACCCCACAGCCCACACCCCATAGCCCACACCCCACACCAGGTGGCCAGGAGACATCTAAACAGTTGCTGGGAGCCACTGGATCCAAACAGCGCAGGGCCGTGCTCTTTGGAGCACGTTACAAGAGACCTACGTCCAGCAGTGGACGTCGATCGGTTGGAATGATGGTTATGAAGTACTAGCGTGATCTTACTGTAGCTATTAAGCAAACGTTAAATGTAATCGGGGGGTGCCGCCGCCCCGCGCCGCCCCGCGCCGCCCCGCGCCGCGCTTGGCACGTCCACCGAATGTGAACATTTCGCGAATTGATCCTTGTCCTGTGGAATTCTCATTTAACGCCGGAGCGCGGCCGCCCCCGCCGCGCCGCACCGCCGCACCGCCGCACCGCCGCACCGCCGCACCGCCGCACCGCCGCACAGCGCCTACTTCCTTACAACGACATTGCATCGCGCTCCTCGGGAGCTCTGTATACTCTAACAAACTATCTGTTCAGTGTGCGCGGGCACCCGCCGCGCACCCGCCGCACGCCCGCCGCGCACCCGCCGCACGCCCGCCGCGCACCCGCCGCACGCCCGCCGCGCGCCCCGCTCACCGACAGATGATCGCTATTAATTTCCGATACGCGCAGACATTCGGTTATACATTAATAATTACAACACTCTCGCACCGCGCCCCCGCACCGCGCCCCCGCACCTCCGCGCCCGCGTGCCTCGCACCGCGCCCCCGCACCGCGCCGCGCGCCTCCTCTCATTGTAATTTAAATGGATTCCCGGCGACAAGTAAATTGAAATATTTCAATTCGTACACCGCCGCGCCCCCGCGCCCCCGCGCCCCGCGCCCCCGCGCCCCCGCGCCGCGCCGCCCCCCCGCGCGTCACGTATCGATGCGAGGTTCGATTTAATTAGATTTTGATGACTGGTGTTATATTATTATTGTATTTATAAGATGCGTGAAACGCTGGAAGCTGTGCTGGGCGCTGGTGCGCGGTGGCGGTGTCGACACGAACGTTGGTGCACGTTGCACGTTGCACGTTGCACGTACACGGGTACGAGTGCACACCGTGGCACCCTCTGCTCGCACAGTTGCAGTGCACACACCGCGCCGCCGTTATACGTTGTGCACCGGAGCCACCGCCTCTTGGCGCGCTGATGCTTTTGTTAATAACTTTAGTGTCGTGAGGTCAGTCTACGTCGAGTTGTTCCCGAAACGGGGGCCCGCGGCCGGTGACTATTGCATTAGGATGCGACGAAGAGGAGCGGAGATACTTTCAGTAAGCGCAGCGCGGCCGTGCCCGGCAGTGGCACAGCGCCTCTGAAGCAGTTCCACCAGCTGCTGCAGCCGTCAGACCGTGTGCTACTATGGATTGAGGATAGCGATGATTCAATAAGTAGCGTGAATCTGCTCCGCGCCCCGGCCCGCGCCTCGGCCCGCGCACCGCGCCCGGCACCGCGCAACGCGTCGCGGAATCCGTTAATGCATTTTATCGCGCGGCGCATCTCATCTCATCACGCCATGTGGACTGACGCTGATTGCCACCGAGTTGGCCGCGGCCGCCGCCATTGTCAGCGGGATGTTCCCACCGGCGCTCGTGGCGCGTATCAGTGCGCTAAATGGAGCCATCGGCGCAAGTCCGCGCCGTCGTCGCGCCGCTTCAGCGCCGCATCAGCGCTGTCGGCCCATTGCCAACAAAAGCGAACAATAAACACAAAAAGAGATTCCCAACAAACATAATTGTGTTTTTGTGCCTCATTCAATAGCGCTTTGTAATACAGAAACTCCTCTGGAGAGTCACCTTTACGGCGTCACGGCTCCGGCGGGAGCGCCAATGGCGGGCGGGGGCCGGCGGGCGCGCGCCTCCCATTGGCCCGCGCTCACTACACTTTATATAACCGGCTGATACAAATACAGTTAACGAGCACGGGGAGAGCGGGACGCCGATAGTCCATGTATACAGTGTTTCGTTTCTCCCGCGGCGTCCCGCTCGCACACGCGCTCCGCCCTGCGCGCGCCGCCCGCCGCCCGCCGCCCGCCGCCCGCCGCTCGCAGCGCAACAGTGTCGTCGGCGGCGCGGCGCGGTGCGGTGCGGTGCGGTGCGGTACGGTGCGGTGCGGTAACTGTTGCGTGTTGCGTGTCGACCGCAGGAGCAGGGAGCAGGCCGGCGGTCGGAGCGCGGCGGGACACGCGCGCGCGAGCCCACGAGCCACGAGCCACGAGCCACGCAGCAGCGGCACCATGTTGTAGCGCGCAGCGGTCGGGTGCTGCTCATTTAAATAGCAATTAATAAAAGTGCACAAAGGACAATAGTTCAATAGTTTGAAAAATGGAGATGTCGCTGCCGAACGGGGTGGACGTGTCGCAGCTGGTGCAGCACCCAGTCCTCGCGGCGCTGCCGCCCTTCTTCCTGCGTGCCTCCGAGAGATACCAGGTGAGCGCGCCGTATCACAGCGCATCCGGCATCACACGCACACGCACACGCACACCACACCGCACCACATGACACCACATGACACCACATGACACCACACCGCATCGGCCGGCACCGCGCGTAAAGGCTCGTGTCAATTAACAAATCGAGGGCTGTTACGTGGGGGGATAACACTTTAGGCGCCGAGTATCGCAACGACCCCGCGGCGACGTCGGGCTCGCTCGGGGGATTACACTAGTAATAATAATAATATTAAATCATTTATTTCAGAATTAGAACTATACGTGATCCATATTGAGTCAGTTACAATGATAGTTGAGAGCAGTATGAGTAACGATCATATATTAACATTATAATACATTTATTAATATAGAGATGCCAGCATAACGCCTACTTACTTGACAGCGTGTAATTGTATCCGGCGAGCTGGCATCGCCAAGTCCCGCCTGCGTCACAGCCAGCCGCCGCTCGTGCACGGTGTCGCCACGCGTGACGCCGGAAACTTTTTCCTCTTTCTCTAGAACTTCCAAAGTGTTAGTTCACCCAACAATGCTGATGATTGTATCCGAGAAACAAAGGTAAAGGCGCGGTGCGGCGGCGCTGCGGCGTCGCTGCGGCGGCGGTGCGGCGGCGCGGCGGCGCGGCGGCGCGGCGGCGCGGCGGCGCGGCGGCGCGGCGGCGCGGCGGCGCGGCGACATTCAGGCAGGGAAATAAGTGCAAAAACAGCAAAAATTTTTTCTCGTATTTTTTATTATTATCATACACGAAAGCCTAGGGGGTACGAAAGCACGTGTCCAAAGTGTACTTGCGGGGGGTGTGGTTGTAGCGTTCTAGTGTTGTAGTGTTGTAGTGTTGTAGTGTTGTAGTACACGCGCGCCGGTCTGTTAGATCACTTTTTGTCACGTTGTGAGTGGTGACGTGATACCTTTACTGTAGAAATGTTAGGATTTAAATAAAAAAAAAAATGTAACAGGCAATTGTTCTCTTGACGTTGATGTGATTCTCCTCACGTGACCGGAAGTGTACCGAAACTGGTGGAGACGCTTCAGCCGCCGAGCCGGCGCGCGCGGACCGGAATACCAAAACTGCATCATTACGAAATGTTGACGCCGCATCCCCGCGCACCGTGTCGCAGCGAGGTCAGGGCTATGTGGCAGGTGCATGCAATCCCGGCTGATTTCTCTACACCAGTTGTTGTAATCTCCACTGCCCATCAGTTGTTGGCAGCAGAGACTCGAGTGTTCCGGTTGAGTTGAGTGGTCCGCCAGTAAAAGTTCACAATAAAGAATGCCTTTCCAATCTTATTACACTCATCACCTCAATCAGCATCACCACACCGCGCGTTAACTCGGGCTTTGCCGCACTTTGTAAAGCCAGACCGACCTTCTGCGCAGCTTCTTGTCTCTTCATTACTATTTTATGGCCAATTTCCATTTTATCTATCTATCGCGCACCGCCGACGCGAACAGCGCGAACAGCGCGAACAGCCTGTTGGAAACATTCTCGAATTGAAAAGCTTTAAACAACTTAGTGCTGCTCTTCCTGATGATGCTTCAGCTTCATTAACAATTCCTTTTTCTAAAGAGCACTCCGTTACTGGAGGTCGGCAGTCAGATTTGAGGATTTCCGTCAACCTTGAGTGGTATGGAACTGTTATTTTTTCTTCCAATCCAATCAGCCGGAAGACGTCCACTGCTGGACAAAGGCCTCCCCCAAAGATTTCCACTCAGACCGGTCGTCGGTCCATCTTGTGGGGGGTCTGCCCACGCTACGTCTTCCGGTACGTGCCCGCCACTCGAGAACCTTTCTGCCCCAACGGCCGTCGGTTCTGCGAGCTATGTGCCCTGCCAATTGCCACTTTGCGACGGCGACCCTTCGAGCTATGTCGGTGACCTTGGTTCTCCTGCGGATCTCCTCATTTCTGATTCGATCGAAACTCCGAGCATAGCTCGCTCCATCGCTCTGTCAGCAATCTTAAGCTTGCGGACAAGGCCCACAGTAAGCGGCCACGTCTCTGCTCCGTACGTCATCACTGGCAACACACACTGGTCAAAGACTTTTGTCTTGAGACACTGCGGTATATTGGACGAGAAGATATGTCTTAGCTCCCCGAATGCTGCCCATCCGAGTTGAATTCGACGAGAGATCTCTTTCTTAAAGTTGGACCTACCTAGTTGGATTGTATGTTCGAGGTAGACATATCTGTCTACAACTTCAAGTGTAGAGCTACCAACTGTTACTGGAGTGGGTACAATATGGACATTTGCCATGATTTTGGTCTTGTCCATATTCATTTTAAGACCCACTCGTTGTGAAACTGTACAAAGATCATCGAGCATTGTGTTGAGATCCTCCATGGTCTCAGCCAAAACCACGATACCGTCGGCAAATCTAAGGTGCGTGATGTACTCGCCGTTGATATTGATGGCATATCCTCCCCAATCCAGAAGCTTGAAGACATCTTCCAATGCAGCGGTGAACAGTTTCGGAGATATGATGTCTTCCTGTCTTACTCCACGCTGCAATCGGATCGGGTTCGAGCTCTGGTCTTCGAGGCGGACTGACATGGTGGCTTTCTCGTACAAGCACCTTAGAACATCGACGAACCGGTGGTCTATTTGGAGGCACCGTTGGAGGGCCTGCAACACGGCCCATATCTCAATCGAATCGAAGGCTTTCTCAAAGTCCACAAACGCTAAGCATAGGGGCTGGTTATACTCATGGGACTTCTGTATAACCTGCCGCAGCGTATGAATGTGGTCTATGGTGCTGTAGCCTTTAAGGAATCCAGTTTGTTCAGGAGGCTGGAAGTCGACGAGCCTGATTTTGAGACGATTCGTGATGACTCTGGAAAACAACTTGTAGACATGACTCAAAAGTGAAACTAGCTGGGTCTATAATTCTTCAACTGGGTTTTATCTCCCTTCTTTAAGAAAAGCACCACCACACCTCCGTGTCATGCCCGAGAAGATCGGCCTTCTAGTATGACGGAATTGAACAACTTCTGTAGGATTCGAGGATCGGCTTTCCACCAGCTCTCAGAAGTTCACCTGTTATTTCATCATCACCAGGTGCCCTGTTGCCTTTAAGCTGATTCAGAGCCACACTAATCTCGTGTAGGCTGACAACCGGGATATCTTCAGAGTAGTGTCGGGCTAGACTAGCTTTTGGATCTGATGCCAGTTCACCAGGAGAACATGTAGTCGTGTACAGCTGTCCAGAGATCCGCTCAATCTCCCCCAGAACCTCGGCCCTTGACGATACGATCCTGCCGTCCTCTGTCTTCAGCCACGTCAACCGGCTTTGCCCGATAGACAGATCTCGTGCGAATAATTTTGAGCCTTTGTTCCGCTCTATTGCCTCTTTAACACTGTCAGTATTCAATCGGCGTATGTCGCGAGTCAGAGACTTAGAGACCTGCCTATTCAGCTGCCGATATTTGGTGGCATCTTCAGGAGACTTCAGGACCAGTTCTCGTCTTTCGGTCATGAGGTTTAATGTGTGGTCAGAGATCGGCTTCTTCTTTCTGGTACGGGGGACTTTAAAAATCTTAAGTCCTGCCGTACGGACAGCATCTACGAACCTGGTGTTGTAATCGTCCACATCAATGCACTCGCCTAAGGATGCAAAGCGATTTCGTAGTTCAAGCTGAAAGCTCTCAGGGTTTTGGAGTTGGATGGGCGCTGGCCGGAGCGTGGACTTCACCAGTCGAAATCGTTCGAGCTTTATGTTGATATTCAAGATGCCTCTCACGATTCGGTGATCACTGCCCAGTTTTAGAGCATTGATCACTGAGACATCCTTGAATATCTGCCTCTTCGTCGACATGATGAAGTCTATATCATTTTTAGTGGTTCCATCAGGACTAATCCACGTCCACTTACGGCTGCCCCGTTTCTTGAAGAAGGAGTTCATTATATAGAGGCCTTAATTCTCCATGAAGTCGGCGAGCATTTGGCCTCGTGGATTTCTCTGTCCATATCCAAATTGCCCCACTTTCAGTTCTCCACTACTTCGCTGCCCTAGTTTTGCATTAAAGTCTCCCATGACAACTTCGGCTGTCTGGGATGGGATCGGCAACGGCATCTGGGACATAGCTGATATTTTTTTTAATATCATTGTAAAGGTGCGTACGTTATTTCTTCGATAAATTAACTCATTTGGATAAAAAGAAAAGCGAATATATTCGGAAATAATAATTTTTAACTGATTTAAATGTGTCCATTGTAATGTTGTCCAGGCAACCACACACAAATAGCGCAAACAACCAGACACAAATAGCACAAACAGCCAGACACAAATAGCACGAACAACCAGACACACATAGCACAAAGGAACAGACACAAATAGCACAAAGAAGCAGGGAGATGACGTAACACGTTTATAGGTAGCTTAGGGGAATACAGTTACAGACGAAATTGTACGCATGCGGCCCGTGCGGGCCCAAGGGGCGCTGTCGGTGGTCGCTGCGGAGCGCCCTTAGGTCGCAGCGTCAGCGACACCGGCACCGACGGCGGTCCTGTACTGCTGCACTGGCGTACGATAGGAGTATTGGCACACACCGTCCACTGTCCTCTGTCCACTGTCCACTGTCGCGACCAACGCGACCAACGCGACCAACGCGACCAACGCGACCTACGCGACCTCCTGTAAGCATCAGAGCAGTCCAACTCCCAGCTTGGGGCCGGAGCCGTTATTGGTTTCGTGTGACGTCTCAGTATCTTCACATAGAATAGAAATTCTTTCAAGGTTTTGTTGTCGTTGTTTCAAACACTATTTATTTGTTAACTCTACAAACCAATAGTACACAAGTCCTAACTGAAGTACGCAAACAGTTTACAACAGATACTAAGTCTAAGTACTAAGTACACGATTGTTCAAACGTACACACGACACGGCGCACACTGTGCACACGGCGCACACGGCCACACGGTGCACAAGTTGAGTCAGGGTCGACGATGATAGCCTGACGTTGCAATTGTTTAATGGTGCACCGATCACCACGGTCACCACGGTCACCACGGTCTCAACAAATAAACAGCAGCGCTGATCAAGCGGGAAATAATCAAGTTTGCAGGGGCGTAGTAATTTACCAAATCTGTATAGCGGGCCCGCTTCACCGTGGGCAGGTTTGTGTACACAAGCTATCACTTGTTGTCCTGTCACCCGACGTTGAGTGATTACATGGTGGTTAAGACACGTCGCCGTGCGCGGTGCTCGTGCGCGGGACCCGCGTGGGCGGCGCGTGGGCGGCGTGTGGGCGGCGGAGAGACGGTTGTGTTGACGCGCGCTGTTGCTTGCAGAGGACGCCGAAGTGCGCGCGCTGCCGCAACCACGGCGTGGTGTCCGCGCTGAAGGGCCACAAGCGCTACTGCCGCTGGCGGGACTGCGTGTGCGCCAAGTGCACACTCATCGCGGAACGGCAGCGGGTTATGGCGGCGCAGGTACGTGATTGCACGCGCACGCGCACCACCGCGTGCCGCGCGTCACTGTGCGGTGCGGTGAACTGTTGTTGAATGCGCGCAGGTCGCGCTGCGGCGGCAGCAGGCTCAGGAGGAGAACGAGGCCCGCGAGCTGAACCTGCTGTACGGCGCGCAGCCCCCGCCGGCGCCCCACCACTACCCCGAGCTGCAGGAAGACGCGCCCGGTGAGTTGTTGCTTCACATCAACTTCAGCCGCTGCCGGCTGCGCTAGGGTCTCACACGACAACATTGCCACTACTCGGTATGTCTGCTGAAAGCCAGCTTGCAACATCAACCCCATCGCGTGCGCGGAGCCGGCGTGCCACCGCACTGCACGCGCTGTGCACTGATCGTGCTGCGGTTCGAGCGATGGATGTTTAATCACCAGTAGGTCACCCCGCCCGCGGACGAGTGCAGCCGGGGCTTGTTCACCCCCGGCGGATAACGTTATATTGTTATGGAGTGGAATGGAACTGCGCAACGTTTCCCCTTCCCGACGGACCGCGCGCCAACAAAACGGCCTCTACAATTAAAAATCGACTTCAATTTAATTGAAATATTTTCTATTACAATTGCCGCGCGCACCAGCACCACCTCGCCCTCCCTCGGCCTCTCCCGGCCTCCCGCGCGCGCAGGCCTCCAGCGGGGGCGGGCGAGGGCGGGCGGCGGGCGAGTTGAGGGCGCCAATTACGCGACACAAAAGTGCAGTGTTGCAGGCGGGCGGGTGGTCGGCGGTGGTTGCTCCCCACCGCACCGCCGCACCGTAGGGGCGCCAAGTGCAGCCAGGGTCTCAACACGTAGCCGCTTGCACCCCCGGCGTGGACGTGCAGTACAACAATATAAATATATAATCCGCGTCCGGATGGACGTCACAGTAACGAGAGTAAGCAGAGGTCGCGCGCTGCGGCGGCGGCGCGGCGGCGGCGCGGCGGCGGCGCGGTACTACATCAATTCGGAATAATAATAATAATAATTTGTGCACGCAGCATTGTCAGGATGCCGTCGCGGCGTGCGCTTTGTTCGCGCTTCATTCATACGCGCCGCAGCCTGCCGGTGTCCTCTGCTAAACGAAGACATTCTCAATTTTGGACTCAACTGCATAATGTTCGTAGCGGTAACGAGTAAAGTTTTCCCGGAAGTGGTCCCTGCTGAGCGGCGGGTTGGTGCCGCTCCGCCCGCTGACACCGTGCCGTGTGACGTTGCGTGGTACCAGTGCACGCTGCACGCTGCACGCTGCACGCTGCACGCTGCACGCTGCACGCTGCACGCTGCACGCTGCACGCCGCACGCCGCACGCTGCACGCGACCTGCGGCGGAGACGGTGTGCCTCGCACTGTCAATGGAGCCGTGCGTTCCTGCAGCAAAGATGGGACGGCTGCCTGCGGGCCCGCAGCGTGTAAACGAGTCCGGGCCCCCACCGCTGGATACAGTTCCGAGCGAGTAGCGTGCAGCGTGCAGTGTGCAGCGTGCAGCGTGCAGCGAGCAGTAATTAACGCGCGTTACCTTTCATTCGGCCCCCTCTAACTGACGGTTAATTCACACAAAGTTAAGACTGTAATACATTTAACCGAGTAATGGCGGGGCGCGCTCAATTAATTAAGAGGGAGCCGCCGCGGGAAAAGCGCACACGTTTTTTGCTTTTCTTTTGGACTCTTTGTAGCCTCGGGGAGAGGTTAGCGAGGCGCCGCGGCGAGGTTGCGGCCGCAGCGGCTTTTGTTACAAGAGCACATAACATTATTTGAAATTTGTACGTTTATTATATATTTAAACAATATACTACGTTATTGGGCGGTCGCATCGCGGCCTGACACCTTCCGTGCGCGACCGCGCCCTGCTGTGAAATGAAGAACAACATATTTAAAGTGACGATGTACTTTAGCAACGCAACGACCTCCACGAGGCAGTGGCAGAGGTAACGGCTGACCGCGTGGAAAGGAGATGGTTAAACATCAGAGTCGATTTGAACGGCGAAAAGGCTTTATGGATATAACACGCTGGCAGCAGCCCGCTAGCGAGTTTGCCGGCGTGGTCCGGCAGAGATTCCAACAAGAAAACTACAGAGTGTGCGTGTGTGCGCGAGCAGGCTCTCACGCCGCACGCACGCGGCACGCACGCGGCACGCGGCACGTTCGATGTACTCGCGACATTACTAACAGTAATAAACACTTAATTAATTCTGTGCAATTGAGGTACAACAACACTTAAGTGTATTCTTGTTTAGCTGAGGGGAGTGCCGCGTGGCACGGGCACGGGCACGGGCACGGGCACGGGCACGAGCACAGCCTTCCTGCTGAAGAGCTAGATACGCGCGTTGCGCGCCGCGCGCTTGTGAGTGCACGTGCACACTTTGACGCGCATTGCCCGCGCAAGCGGTGCGCCGTGTGCTCGTGCGCAACTGCTTTGACCACTTCCAGTACGTTGTCCTCCCCCGCGGCCACACCACCGGGCTGGTGCCGCCCGTGCATATTTAATTGCAATGTATTCCCTTGTTAGCGCGCTACACGTGCGCGTAACGCGCCGCGTTGCGCTGTGCGGCTGCACGCGTGCGGCGGTGCGGCTGTGCGGCTGCACGCGTGCGGCTGTGCGGCTGTGCGGCTGCACGCGTGCGGCGGTGCGGCTGTGCGGCTGCACGCGTGCGGCGGTGCGGCTGTGCGGCTGCACGCGTGCGGCGGTGCGGCTGTGCGGCTGCACGCGTGCGGCTGTGCGGCTGTGCGGCTGCACGCGTGCGGCGGTGCGGCTGTGCGGCTGCACGCGTGCGGCTGTGCGGCTGTGCGGCTGCACGCGTGCGGCGGTGCGGCTGTGCGGCTGCACGCGTGCGGCTGTGCGGCTGTGCGGCTGCACGCGTGCGTACACCTCACAAAATGGCCGACCGTTAATAAAGTGAGCAAATGTCGGCAAAATGAAAGGAATATTTAATTTGAAATTAAGTTTTCAAAGTTACTAGTGAATAGTCCCCTGAAAGCCTTAAAGCTAAGGAACAAAGCGCAGTGCGGCGGCGGTGCGGCGGCGGTGCGGCGGCGGTGCGGCGGCGGTGCGGCGGCGGCGCGGCGGCGGCGCGCCAGTGAGAGCTGTGAAAGGAAACAAACAGTTGTAGTTGGTTCACACCCCTGTTCACGCTCCCAAACCTTTTCCTCTCAATTAAATGTAATAACACAAACATTTAGAGCCCCTTTAACGTGAAGTGGTCGCGGGTCGCGGGTCGCGGGTCGCGGGTGCGGCGGCGGGGCAAACACTACCAATCCCCCCCCCACACCCCGCACCGTCCCGTTGCCATTAATTACTGTTTACTTGGTTATTAGCGGGCACCGGGCGCTCCCGCGGCCCGCCGGCGCCCCCGGCCCGTGCACCGCCGCTCCTCAAACGGCACCTGTTCACAAATGTCCCAATGAACGCGCGCAGCGCACCGGCTCAGCTCGCTGCAGATTGCCGCCGCCGGAGAGTCGCTCTCACGTGTTCGTTCGTCAGGGCGCCCCGCCCGCCCATCCCCACCCTGAACAGGCTGTGGCGGTGGAGCTCAGTAGCCTTGGCTTGGTCACCCACAGTGAGGCTAAGACGAACATACCCGGCCGGCCCGAGGCGTAGGGCTAACCCGAGGTAGCCGCTTTAGGTGAAATAAGTAGGCCGATCCTCGAATGTGCGCCGGCGGGCTGCGGGGGTAGATCTGTACAGGCTGTCGCTGCCGAGGTGGGGTCCCGAAGGGAGAGGAGTGTTAGTATTGCCTTTCGCCGCTCTCCCTATCCTCTGTGACCGTGTAACAGTTGGTAGCAGAACTCTAAGTCAGGTCCGTCGTAAGGAGTCGGACAGTTTTCTCTCTTGTCACCCATGGCCTCTGGGTGACCGATTCAGGAGTGACTCGTTACCCAGGTGACTATAAGGGGTTGAGACGAGAGCGCATTGTATGTTCCGGTGCGCCCTTACAAAGATGGATAGGTAAAGAATCAGCTGGCGCTGGTGGGTCTGCGAAGGTGTGAGAAAGCGTTCTCGTGGCCCTGCTGTAACGTGATTAAGGCGGAACATCGCGGGGGTTTTAGTCGGTGCAAGTCCGACATAACCTGCCTTTGCTCCCGCGAGGGTAGGTACGCGAAGCCATTTCGCGCCCCCGGGTGCTGGTGCGTCGCCGCGCGCTCCCATCCCCAATCGATCTGGACATGTCCTGCGTGTAGATACCATTCCACGTTGACGGAGAAGGCTGCCGTCTCGCCGGCCCTCCCCGGCCCTCCCTGGCCGAGATCGTTCTCCGCATTTTACGAGCTCATATAAGCGGCGTTACGCGGAGGCGCGCGACCGCATTCCGCCGCGCCCGCCGCGCCCGCCGCGCCCTCCGCGCCCGCCGCGCCCGCCGCGCCCTCCGCGCCCGCCGCGCCCGCCGCGCCCGCCGCGCGCTCACACCAGCTGAAGCGATTGCGTTTCCATTGCGACATGTTTTCTCTGTTTGTTTAGTAGTTCGGCTGGTGGCGATGGTGCCGATGGTGCTGGTGGTGCAGGGGTAGGGCGTAGTGGTTGGTGAGCAAGTAATAGATACGTAATGTAATTAATGTAGCCGGATTTCTCTTCATAAGTTGGGGGTGCGCGGTGCGCGGTGCGCGGTGCGCGGTGCGCCGGTGTCTCTTACGCACACAAAACCAAACAAGTTCTGCTGTTTAATCACGCTTTTAAATTTCCAAACAAAATGAAGGAATATGATGAAGCAGCGCCGGTTGTCCGCAAGGCGTGCGTGCGCGCGTGCGTGCGTGCGTGCGCGCGTGCGTGCGTGCGTGCGTGCGCGCGTGCGTGCGTGCGCGCGTGCGTACGTGTATCGACTGCGCCTCGCCATTATCGTACACTTATTCAATTGTGTAACATTTGTTACACTTTGGCTTTCATCTTTCGAGATACCTCTCATTTCAGTGAAACTGTTTCATACTTATCGACTTTGTGCTAACACATAACCTCAACAACAACAACAACAACAATAACAACGTCACACGGAGCGTTTACTGACAAAAAAACCGAAGATAGCGAAACACGCCTAACTTATTTATGGTCACTGAAACTCTGACAATGTATGGTGTGGTCGCTGGCCGTACGGGCGCACGGGCGCACGGGCACAATTAAACTGAACCGAATATTTTACCAATAACGTGACACCAGATTCTGGTCCGGGAGCATCGGACCATCGGACCATCGGACCATCGCGTTGTGAGAGTAAAAAGTATATAAAAATATTAATTTATTTGACAACGTGCGTTACACGGCGACGGCAGTTGCTGGCGCGTGCCCGCAGGCGCGACGAGCCGGCCGCGCGGGGGCGTCGGGGGCGTCGGGGGCGCCGGCCGCGCAGCCTTCCATTGTCATACGCGACTCGGGTTGGTTGTCCTAATAGGTTTGTGTGCGCTAAGCTAACCTCACTTTCATTTAATGGTTACACTTACCTTACACATTGCATAAACAATTCAATTTCGTCATAAGTTTGTGTTTTTCACAAACTCGTTACTATTCTGATATCTTGCAGGCACGGTAGTGTTTGCTACGTATTCTGATATCTTGCAGGCACGGTAGTGTTTGCTACGTATTCTGATATCTTGCAGGCACGGTAGTGTTTGCTACGTATTCTGATATCTTGCAGGCACGGTAGTGTTTGCTACGTATTCTGATATCTTGCAGGCACGGTAGTGTTTGCTACGTATTCTGATATCTTGCAGGCACGGTAGTGTTTGCTACGTATTCTGATATCTTGCAGGCACGGTAGTGTTTGCTACGTATTCTGATATCTTGCAGGCACGGTAGTGTTTGCTACGTATTCTGATATCTTGCAGGCACGGTAGTGTTTGCTACGTATTCTGATATCTTGCAGGCACGGTAGTGTTTGCTACGTATTCTGATATCTTGCAGGCACGGTAGTGTTTGCTACGTATTCTGATATCTTGCAGGCACGGTAGTGTTTGCTACGTATTCTGATATCTTGCAGGCACGGTAGTGTTTGCTACGTATTCTGATATCTTGCAGGCACGGTAGTGTTTGCTACGTATTCTGATATCTTGCAGGCACGGTAGTGTTTGCTACGTATTCTGATATCTTGCAGGCACGGTAGTGTTTGCTACGTATTCTGATATCTTGCAGGCACGGTAGTGTTTGCTACGTATTCTGATATCTTGCAGGCACGGTAGTGTTTGCTACGTATTCTGATATCTTGCAGGCACGGTAGTGTTTGCTACGTATTCTGATATCTTGCAGGCACGGTAGTGTTTGCTACGTATTCTGATATCTTGCAGGCACGGTAGTGTTTGCTACGTATTCTGATATCTTGCAGGCACGGTAGTGTTTGCTACGTATTCTGATATCTTGCAGGCACGGTAGTGTTTGCTACGTATTCTGATATCTTGCAGGCACGGTAGTGTTTGCTACGTATTCTGATATCTTGCAGGCACGGTAGTGTTTGCTACGTATTCTGATATCTTGCAGGCACGGTAGTGTTTGCTACGTATTCTGATATCTTGCAGGCACGGTAGTGTTTGCTACGTATTCTGATATCTTGCAGGCACGGTAGTGTTTGCTACGTATTCTGATATCTTGCAGGCACGGTAGTGTTTGCTACGTATTCTGATATCTTGCAGGCACGGTAGTGTTTGCTACGTATTCTGATATCTTGCAGGCACGGTAGTGTTTGCTACGTATTCTGATATCTTGCAGGCACGGTAGTGTTTGCTACGTATTCTGATATCTTGCAGGCACGGTAGTGTTTGCTACGTATTCTGATATCTTGCAGGCACGGTAGTGTTTGCTACGTATTCTGATATCTTGCAGGCACGGTAGTGTTTGCTACGTATTCTGATATCTTGCAGGCACGGTAGTGTTTGCTACGTATTCTGATATCTTGCAGGCACGGTAGTGTTTGCTACGTATTCTGATATCTTGCAGGCACGGTAGTGTTTGCTACGTATTCTGATATCTTGCAGGCACGGTAGTGTTTGCTACGTATTCTGATATCTTGCAGGCACGGTAGTGTTTGCTACGTATTCTGATATCTTGCAGGCACGGTAGTGTTTGCTACGTATTCTGATATCTTGCAGGCACGGTAGTGTTTGCTACGTATTCTGATATCTTGCAGGCACGGTAGTGTTTGCTACGTATTCTGATATCTTGCAGGCACGGTAGTGTTTGCTACGTATTCTGATATCTTGCAGGCACGGTAGTGTTTGCTACGTATTCTGATATCTTGCAGGCACGGTAGTGTTTGCTACGTATTCTGATATCTTGCAGGCACGGTAGTGTTTGCTACGTATTCTGATATCTTGCAGGCACGGTAGTGTTTGCTACGTATTCTGATATCTTGCAGGCACGGTAGTGTTTGCTACGTATTCTGATATCTTGCAGGCACGGTAGTGTTTGCTACGTATTCTGATATCTTGCAGGCACGGTAGTGTTTGCTACGTATTCTGATATCTTGCAGGCACGGTAGTGTTTGCTACGTATTCTGATATCTTGCAGGCACGGTAGTGTTTGCTACGTATTCTGATATCTTGCAGGCACGGTAGTGTTTGCTACGTATTCTGATATCTTGCAGGCACGGTAGTGTTTGCTACGTATTCTGATATCTTGCAGGCACGGTAGTGTTTGCTACGTATTCTGATATCTTGCAGGCACGGTAGTGTTTGCTACGTATTCTGATATCTTGCAGGCACGGTAGTGTTTGCTACGTATTCTGATATCTTGCAGGCACGGTAGTGTTTGCTACGTATTCTGATATCTTGCAGGCACGGTAGTGTTTGCTACGTATTCTGATATCTTGCAGGCACGGTAGTGTTTGCTACGTATTCTGATATCTTGCAGGCACGGTAGTGTTTGCTACGTATTCTGATATCTTGCAGGCACGGTAGTGTTTGCTACGTATTCTGATATCTTGCAGGCACGGTAGTGTTTGCTACGTATTCTGATATCTTGCAGGCACGGTAGTGTTTGCTACGTATTCTGATATCTTGCAGGCACGGTAGTGTTTGCTACGTATTCTGATATCTTGCAGGCACGGTAGTGTTTGCTACGTATTCTGATATCTTGCAGGCACGGTAGTGTTTGCTACGTATTCTGATATCTTGCAGGCACGGTAGTGTTTGCTACGTATTCTGATATCTTGCAGGCACGGTAGTGTTTGCTACGTATTCTGATATCTTGCAGGCACGGTAGTGTTTGCTACGTATTCTGATATCTTGCAGGCACGGTAGTGTTTGCTACGTATTCTGATATCTTGCAGGCACGGTAGTGTTTGCTACGTATTCTGATATCTTGCAGGCACGGTAGTGTTTGCTACGTATTCTGATATCTTGCAGGCACGGTAGTGTTTGCTACGTATTCTGATATCTTGCAGGCACGGTAGTGTTTGCTACGTATTCTGATATCTTGCAGGCACGGTAGTGTTTGCTACGTATTCTGATATCTTGCAGGCACGGTAGTGTTTGCTACGTATTCTGATATCTTGCAGGCACGGTAGTGTTTGCTACGTATTCTGATATCTTGCAGGCACGGTAGTGTTTGCTACGTATTCTGATATCTTGCAGGTACGGTAGTGTTTGCTACGTATTCTGATATCTTGCAGGCACGGTAGTGTTTGCTACGTATTCTGATATCTTGCAGGCACGGTAGTGTTTGCTACGTATTCTGATATCTTGCAGGCACGGTAGTGTTTGCTACGTATTCTGATTTCTTGCAGGCACGGTAGTGTTTGCTACGTATTCTGATATCTTGCAGGCACGGTAGTGTTTGCTACGTATTCTGATATCTTGCAGGCACGGTAGTGTTTGCTACGTATTCTGATATCTTGCAGGCACGGTAGTGTTTGCTACGTATTCTGATATCTTGCAAGCACGATAGTGTTTGCTACGTATTCTGATATCTTGCAGGCACGGTAGTGTTTGCTACGTATTCTGATATCTTGCAGGCACGGTAGTGTTTGCTACGTATTCTGATATCTTGCAGGCACGGTAGTGTTTGCTACGTATTCTGATATCTTGCAGGCACGGTAGTGTTTGCTACGTATTCTGATATCTTGCAGGCACGGTAGTGTTTGCTACGTATTCTGATATCTTGCAGGCACGGTAGTGTTTGCTACGTATTCTGATATCTTGCAGGCACGGTAGTGTTTGCTACATGTTTTGAATTGTTTATTTATTTCATTATACATATATACTGATCTCACGTTGCGCTGGACGCGTGCAAAAGTAGATTCTATCGATGGAGTGAGTATTACTGTATCATTCCTTCTTCTCTCGTTTTACTTGAGTTTTAAAATACATAACGTTGAGAAGGGCTCTTTGAGCTCTACTCACTGTGCTTTTTATCCCCATATCGGTAAACAATATACAATGATGGAGTGTACCAGGGAAATGTATATGTACAGGGTGTCTGGTGGCAGATTTATGTTTTCAAATTTAAATAAAAAATAATATGTTTGACATATAATTTTACTAAAAGTATTAAAAGATAGAGTACAAATGCGGATTTAATTTTTTAAAGATAATGTAATTGTTTAAATCGTCTCTATCTCTACCTTTACAAACCGGTGGCATAATGGATTGTTTTAGCGCAACAGGCAAAGCGCCAGTCCTACAACATATCATAGAGTAGCTAAATGTGTCGGAGCCGGCGTGACTTGTATAAGAACATGATGTTCGGTCCATAGACGCGGCTCGTGGGGGACTGATCACAATTGAACTCTATTTAGTCCGGTCGTCGGTGCAGCGCACCAGAGACCTGGAGCTGCCGCACCTCGCACCTCGGTCGGTCGCACCTGCGCGGCCTCCAGTTGGGGAGACACATCACTAGCTCATCGCCAAACCCATCGTGAAAGTCAAATTATGACCAACGCCGCCGAGAACATCCCCCGGCCCGACCCGACCCGGCCCCGTGAGGTGAGGCGGGGGTGTGTTGCCATTGTGCCGCCGCCGCCACCAGTCGCACGCATCCACAGTATCGAGTAGCACAAGGAACCGTTCCCGATGTAATTGAACGCACTTGAGGAGCGACCCTCGCGCCCCCGCCGCGCCCCCGCCGTGCACCCGCCGCGCCCCCGCCGCTTTATTAAACCTCTGTAAACATTTTTGATCTCATTCCTTTATACACGCAAGGACACGCGAACGTACCATCGGACCGCTCGAGCGGCGCGCCCGCCGCCTCCCCGCAACGGACCCGCGCCGGACCCGCGTCGGACCCGCGTCGGACCCACGCTACCTTTTGTGTGTGGAGTAACTCTCGTGGGCTGTGCGCATCCCGGCTTCCACCCGCTACCACCCGCTTCCACCCGCGGCCACCCGTGGCCACCCGCGGCCTGGTCGGAGTGCGGATGCAACCTGATTTCCCGTCCTACACAATGGCTTAACGAACTCCCCGCGCGCTACCGGAGCGCCCGCCACCGGAGCGCCCGCCACCGGAGCGCCCGCCACCGGAGCGCCCGCCGGCACCGGCGGGAAACGTTTTGAGAATCGTATTTAGAGATTTAGCGGCGCTTCCGTTTATAAATTAATTTGCAAACGGATAGGATATTTTTTCGTGCGGCGGTGTATGAACATCGGCTTATATCCGGGCAGGCTCAACTCATGTCATAATTACCCGGTGCAATGGAAACGCGAGGAGCGGCTGCGCAGCGAGTTCACTTCGGAGGGAATCAAGTGATGTTAAATGAAATGGTAACGATAATATAAATGCTGGGGTCGCGTGCGGCGCGGTGCTTCTGACTCTTGGGGCGATTCTCGCTCCCTCTTGCTTAAGTTTAAGTATGGCCCTGACTCACCAGCTGCCCAGGGCTCACTAGCTGACACGAGAACCCTCCACTCCCGATTTTGTTAAACGCTCCTGTCGATAAAGAAGGGTATCCCATATTAAAGTAGTCAAGGCCCCAGGAAAAGGTTGCTTTCCACCTTTTTACTGAATAATAAAGTGAAGAGATGCACAATTGACTTCCTGAAACGTAAACATCTTAAGCAAAATGTATGTTACCCTACTGGGACCGCCAGGCCTGTTCTCTCAGCAGATACTTGAACTCAGTGGGGTTCGACCCGGCGCATTCGCTGGTAATGTAACGCTTAGTTACACCCCAGGTCCCCCGATCAGACCGGCAATGTTCAGTAGAGGTCAGAGGTACGCGCCACACGATGATGATAATTTATGACATCGCACGTTGTTATTTTAGAAAACATCACAACATAATTTATAGGGAGAGGCTGCGGCGGCGGATGTCCGGCGGCGGCCTGCCTCTCACCACGCTCCTGGCGTGCAACCGCCGCCGCCGGCCCGGCGAACACGCGAGCACGCCCGGCGCGAACGTGTTTCGTTTGTTCAGGAAAGCTCCAAGTGCCGTCGGTGAAGGCGGCGAAGGCTTTATCGAAACGACATCCCGTGCGGATGTTTGTCTGGTGAATGTGTTGTGGCCGCAGGGGATACGAGCGCGTGCGCCGGGGGCTGTTTCGAGTACCCAATAATGAGATGTTTCATAACAAACTGTGCTTTTGTGCGGGCTCCGAGGGCGCGGAGGACGCTCGACTCTCGCCGAATACTTTTTACCTCCTCAGTTGACCACAGTTTATTGAAATCGCTGGGAAAACTCGACGCAACCCTGTCGAAAGCTATTGACGGCAACCACTTGCCATTCAGTTATCAACTTTATTACTCTCTGACAATAGCAGATTCAGCTTGCGGCCGCCGCTGGAGATGCGAACCGGAGCCCCCGCGGGGTGAACTTAATGGCTCAGTAATCGACGGACGCCGGAGGGAGCGTCCTGCGTTTGATATGCTCGCACGGAGACCGCGTCGCTGGAAGCGGCCCTCGGCCGGCGGGCTTCCGTTGCCCGGCTCGCAGCCCTGCGCCGGCGGCACCTGCTCGTGCTCGGTGCGTGCCAATAGCTGAGCACCAGCACCGGTGCTGTTAACGCCTGGTTGCGCGCCCGCCGGGGAGACGCTCTCAGCTCCGGCACGCACCGGGCCGCCCGCTCGCGCCGCTTCCAGCTGACATAATTCGGAACTTTTTCTCCCTTTTTTATTTGCCCGTGAAACCGATACATGGCACGTCGCTGATTGAACCCGCGATGCTGGTAACGTGACCCCGCGCCTTGTAAGCTTTCTCCGTCGTTTTTATTAAAACAGCACAAGTGCGCGGGTTTTTTTACGCGAGCATTGATTAGTTCCTCGCGTGTTGCCATGCCATTCACACGGGGACAAGGGATGACGCGGGGCGGCGAGGGGGTGCCGTGGTGGCGGGCCACTTCTCAACCTTCGGTGGACACGATCTGCTCATCATCATAACTACTGTTTCTTTCTTCCCATTGCAATGTTTTAATATTGTTGGGCCACTTTTTTTTCCGGAAGTACCGCACCTTGCGGTGTAACGGGGAGAAGCGCCAAGGGAGCAGAAGAGTTCCCTACGCCTCTGTAACATTCGGCCACGCTGTCGGACACGCCGTAGTGTGACACTGCCAGCACCAGCAACCTGGCCACCGCCGGTGCGCGCGGGTGTCCCCATTAACTAATATTATGGGACATGTAAACATTTTAATGAATGAAGTGACATTTGAATTATGAACCACGGTTTGCTACGTGCGCCGCGCTATACGGGCTACGTGCACCGCGCTTGCTATACGGGCTACGTGCGCCGCGCTATACGGGCTACGTGCACCGCGCTTGCTATACGGGCTACGTGCGCCGCGCTATACGGGCTACGTGCACCGCGCTTGCTATACGGGCTACGTGCGCCGCGCTATACGGGCTACGTGCACCGCGCTTGCTATACGGGCTACGTGCGCCGCGCTATACGGGCTACGTGCACCGCGCTTGCTATACGGGCTACGTGCGCCGCGCTATACGGGCTACGTGCACCGCGCTTGCTATACGGGCTACGTGCGCCGCGCTATACGGGCTACGTGCACCGCGCTTGCTATACGGGCTACGTGCGCCGCGCTATACGGGCTACGTGCACCGCGCTTGCTATACGGGCTACGTGCGCCGCGCTATACGGGCTACGTGCACCGCGCTTGCTATACGGGCTACGTGCGCCGCGCTATACGGGCTACGTGCACCGCGCTTGCTATACGGGCTACGTGCGCCGCGCTATACGGGCTACGTGCACCGCGCTTGCTATACGGGCTACGTGCGCCGCGCTATACGGGCTACGTGCACCGCGCTTGCTATACGGGCTACGTGCGCCGCGCTATACGGGCTACGTGCACCGCGCTTGCTATACGGGCTACGTGCGCCGCGCTTGCTATACGGGCTACGTGCGCCGCGCTATACGGGCTACGTGCGCCGCGCTATACGGGCTACGTGCGCCGCGCTCTACGGGCTACTTGCACCGCGCTATACGGGCTACGTGCGCCGCGCTTGCTATACGGGCTACGTGCGCCGCGCTCTACAGGCTACGTGCGCCGCGCTATACGGGCTACGTGCGCCGCGCTCTACGGGCTACATGCGCCGCGCTTGCTATACGGGTTACGTGCACCGCGCTTGCTATACGGGTTACGTGCACCGCGCTTGCTATACGGGCTACGTGCACCGCGCTTGCTATACGGGCTACGTGCGCCGCGCTATACGAGCTACTTGCACCGCGCTTGCTATACGGGTTACGTGCACCGCGCTTGCTATACGGGCTACGTGCACCGCGCTTGCTATACGGGTTACGTGCACCGCGCTTGCTATACGGGCTACGTGCACCGCGCTTGCTATACGGGCTACGTGCACCGCGCTATACGAGCTACTTGCACCGCGCTTGCTATACGGGCTACGTGCACCGCGCTTGCTATACGGGCTACGTGCACCGCGCTATACGAGCTACTTGCACCGCGCTAGCTATACGGGCTACGTGCACCGCGCTTGCTATACGGGCTACGTGCACCGCGCTATACGAGCTACTTGCACCACGCTTGCTATACGGGCTACGTGCACCGCGCTTGCTATACGGGCTACGTGCACCGCGCTATACGAGCTACTTGCACCGCGCTTGCTATACGGGCTACGTGCACCGCGCTTGCTATACGGGCTACGTGCACCGCGCTTGCTATACGGGCTACGTGCACCGCGCTTGCTATACGGGCTACGTGCACCGCGCTTGCTATACGGGCTACGTGCACCGCGCTTGCTATACGAGCTACGTGCACCGCGCTTGCTATACGGGCTACGTGCACCGCGCTTGCTATACGGGCTACGTGCACCGCGCTTGCTATACGGGCTACGTGCACCGCGCTTGCTATACGAGCTACGTGCACCGCGCTTGCTATACGGGCTACGTGCACCGCGCTTGCTATACGAGCTACGTGCACCGCGCTTGCTATACGAGCTACGTGCACCGCGCTTGCTATACGAGCTACGTGCACCGCGCTTGCTATACGGGCTACGTGCACCGCGCTTGCTATACGAGCTACGTGCACCGCACTTGCTATACGAGCTACGTGCACCGCGCTTGCTATACGGGCTACGTGCACCGCGCTTGCTATACGAGCTACGTGCACCGCACTTGCTATACGAGCTACGTGCACCGCGCTTGCTATGTGGGCTACGTGCGCCACGATTGCTACGCAGGCCGCGGTCGCTACGCGGGATGCGCTTGCTGTGCGCACCCCTTGCGCTCCCCCATGCACGAACAGACAATGGCCGCGGCGGCTGGGGTTTGATCCAAATTAATTTATATGCTCCAGTAATCCCTTCGCATAGATCAATGAGTGGGTTCAAAAATTAATAAAACACCCCCAAAGCCGAGCGGCGCCGCGCACCGAGCTGTGCGCGATTAGCGATACAATCCCACCCGGCCGGCGGCTCTGTTCGCGACACCTATTATTCAGTGCCCGCCGCGCGGACCCACGCCCCACCTTAACAATACCCGGCTAAAGTTTAAATTGAATTGATCAATAGTTGGAAAGTTCGCCGGCGCCGGCGCTGCGAGCCGCGGGTGGTAACAATAAAACCAATTGTTGGCCGATTTCATTATTGCTCCGCGCCCGGGGACCCGCGCCCGGGGACCCGCGCCCAGGGACCCGCGCGCTGCACCCTTACGGTCCACAATCCGCTGGCGCGTGCCCCGCTCCGCAACACGCGGGGTTACGCATTCGATTCGGGAATTACTATTCTATTGCAATGCAATTACACGGCGCGCTGTCGGCGGACGCGACCTTACTAATTATATTAAAATATTTAATATCTCGAGGCAGCGGCCCGCAGCAGTGCAGCAGTGCAGCAGTGCAGCGGTGGTGGCTTGCAGGTCGCGCAACAAACTAAAGTAAACTTGTAAAGAGTTTTATGTAAGGCGGGCGAGTGAAGTTAATTAGTAGGTAGCTCTGCACCTCCGCACCCGGCCGGGCCGGAACCTGCGCGCTCGGTCTCAGCGGTGTGAGCAGCCGCGACCGCGACTTCCGGTGTAACCACCGCGCGCGCCTCGCGCAACGCATCCACCCCTACCGCCCGCACTGTTGTTCGCGATTTAATCAAATTTGCTAAATATCTCGGACTGATTCAATGACAGGCGCGCGGGCTGGGGGTGGAGGAGGAGCGATCACACGCATACGCACACACACACGCACAATATATATACATATATATATATATACATATATAATACCCGACCGTGACATCTCAGCGGCTTATTCCTAATGAATCGCGGGAAGTCGGCTCCGGCGTTTGCTATCGCGTTACCGTTAGGCGACCGTCCCCGCTGTGCCTGTGCCCGCTCGCGGCGCGGCCTGCCACGAATCTGCCCCCGCTCTGGCCACGGGACCTAATGAAGAAATCTCTCTCAGTTCCCTGCGGCGGATTTGGTCTTGTGCTTTGCTGCCATCTATTACACGGCCGTAAAGGGTTGAGAAAACGATGGGTAACTTCACACCTGCTCCGGAGCAGCTCTGACAGCTCAGTTCAAAGGAAAATACCACTGCACCACACGACTCTGCACACGCGGGACGCGGGACACGGCGGTGCCCGCGGGCAGCATTGGCAGGTCGCAGTTGTCGAGTTGTGCGCTGTGAGTTGTGGTCAGCTCCTGCCGAGCGAGCGCGCGCCGCGGCAGCCACTATTTTAGAAATTTTTTTTTCTTTCTGTCCTTAACGTCTGTTTCCGCCAAGCAGCAGTCGTGGTGACGGACTTCACGATGCCGCTCGGGCAGTGTGCGGCGTGCCGGGCCGGGCGGCCGGTCCTCCGCAGCACACGACACAACAAACGTCTGCTACCAGTCCACAGAGTGCAGAGCTACGCCCGCGCCCGCGTCCGTTCCCTCAGCGCTAATTAGCTCGCGGCTGCCCCCCGTCCGCGCCACTTGTAATTAAGAGTTTTGAACGCACGACGCCGCACACCGGCACCCGCGCACACCCGCACCCGCGCACACCCGCACCCGCGCACACCCGCACCCGCACACACCCGCACCCGCGCACACCCGCACCCGCACACACCCGCACCCGCGCACACCCGCACCCGCACACACCCGCACCCGCGCACACCCGTACCAGCCGCCGCTCGATTTGCTTTTCGTTCTCTTCGAGTGCTTTATTATGTTTAGTAATTACTCTATGGCGGTTCCGACTCGCTTGATCTTTTTTTGGTGCGGCGCGTGGACTCGCCCGGCGGCGGCGCGTGGACTCGCCCGGCGGCGGCGCGTGGACTCTCCCGGCGTGATGCGCGCGTACACACACACTTCACACACATACACGCACACATGTCACTGCGTCACTGAGATTACCTATACTTATTACTAAGAGATTATCTAACATTTTATTGAAAAAGTGCGTCTGTTCATTGTTCACGTTCATATAGTTTCATATGGGCATGGCCCATTAAATATTATACATAGGTGGCGGTATACGCCGCCGCACCGCGCCGCACCGCGCCGCACCGCGCCGCACCGCGCCGCACCGCCGGCGGGGGCGCGCGGTGCGCCGAGCTCGTTGCGGCTGTTGTTATTATTGATGCTGTGTTTGTTGTTAAGGTCCACGCATCAACAGCGCCCGGCCGATTGCTAAATTACAATTCCGTTGCGCACGGCGCGCCATCACCGCCAGCCCGCAGTATATCTCCGGCACAATGGGGCCGCGCCGGCGGGCCAACGGGCCGCCCATTGTCCTTCCGCGATTTATGGCTCCGGCTACATTGCAATGTTTTAAACACAATTGTTTGCGAGTAAACACTGCATCGCGGGCTGCGGCGGATGTACATCTGCGTCCGCCGCGCCCGCGCCCGCTCCCGCGCCCGCGCCCTGCTGCCGGCGGTTAGCGGTCGCAGCAGCACGCGCGTGGGCAGCGCGCGGCCACACCCAACACGACACCTTCCACGTGAAGTGCAGACACCCGCACCACCGCCTGTGCCGCGACCCCACGCCCACGCCCACGCTTTGCGCCTTATCTTTTTGAAGTCTCCTCGAACATTCTATATATTTGTTCGATGTTTCGCTACCACCAGGCAGTTACCGTGGCGTCATCTGCGAGAGTGGTGAGTTCAGCTCCACCAGGTAGATCTACCTTCAGTAGATCGTCGTACATGACGATCCACAACGACGGTGCGAGCAATGATTCACTGACATTGTATAGCTCAGCTCCACGATCAGAAGAGTAGAGGCGTGTTCTAACGCTCAGGTAGCTCTTAATGGCGGTACGGGCCATTGACCTTACGACTTGTGCAGGTACTTTCTGGTCATGGGTGTTTTGGTAAGTAGCTATTCCGCATAGCCGGAAGAGAGCCGACAACTGAATGTCGTTTATCACTGCGGATGCGAAGATGATACCGTGCAGCGTACTTTAGAACATTGCTCGCCATGGGATGCCCAGCGCCAAGACCTCGTCCCTGTTGCGGCGGATGACCTCTCACTTTTTGGCTTTACCAAAGCCATAGTCATAACAGAGGCCATGGTGGCGGATTCGGGGGTAATATGTCACCAAATATAAAAGGCCTCGAGGTGGTGCCTACAGTAGTTCCGACTAACACTTGTATAGGAGGTGGAGAGCAGTAGCTCCACCCCGAGATGTGTTGTTATCGAGGCCCCTCGCTGTCGGAAGCATGGCAGTGCTGGTATAGGTGCTGGTGCAGGGTAGGTCTGATGTTTTGGTTGTTGTTTCGTGCTGCGAGTGCTGCTTTGATTTTGAAAAAATTCTAAATGGTTAGTTGTTTTTTTTAAAGGTCATTTAATTAAATTTATTTAGTTCATTTATTTAATTAAAATTGCTAGAAGGCAGGCGCGGTGGGCGCGGTGGGCGCGGTGGGCGCGCGCTCACCTTCTAACGCACGCGTTCTGGCTGCTCCTCCCCGAGCGCTCACTCACGCAGTAATTGATTATACATTTACCCAAAGAAATCTCATTGAAATGGTGCCCTTGTCATATCAGTCGCACGAGGGTCGCGCGAGTCGTGTGCGAGTCGTGTACGAGTCGTCGCGGTAGTTCAGGCGTCACTGCCCACCTTGGGCCGCAGCTCGCTGCAGTACTGTACGAGTATCCAATCCAGGTGCCAGACGATTCGTTCGGATACGCGCGCGCCCCGCCCCTATCCGGGTCAAACGTTGTCTGAACGGTAACACCCACGCGGGCACCACCATCATCAATCAATCATCAATGTGTTATGAGCGATATGAGCGCGCCGCGTGCGCGTGTGCGTGCGTGTGTGCGCGTGCGTGCGCGTGCGTGTGCGTGCGTGTGCGCGTGCTCAAACGGCTCAACACGTTTGTACGGTGCAGCCCCTTCTCTTGGCTATAAACAAACACGCGGCCCGGCGCCCCCGCCGGTATCACTTCCACACCCCTTTGCGGCAAAAGAACTTATTTGAATGTTGTACTTGAGCGGATATTATTTAATAACTTTGTCCCCGCGCCGCGCCGCGCGCCCGCCGTACGGACGGGTCGGGTCGGGCCGCGTCGGGTGTGGGTGTGGTGTGTGTGCGGCGGCGGTGCGGCGGCGGTGCGGCTGCGGCGCGGCGCCGGCCGACACCTTGCTAATGTTTAATCTTCCGCGAAGTTAAAACTCGTTATCGGTTTCAAAAAGTACATAACAGGTTTATTTCACAAAATCGATGCACGCGCCGAGGTGCGGGGTGCGCCGAGGTGCGCCGGGGTGCGCCGGGGTGCACGTCGCATCGCAGGGTGTACCCCCGCGCGCCCCGCCGCACCCGGGCACCCCCCGAGTAGAACAACAATAAGTTGGACCATTAAATTCTCACAAGCGACTGAAAACGCCGCGCTCCCTAATTGCACCGGGCACAATGAGTCGCGCGGGCGCGGCGGGCGCGGCGGGCGCGGCGGGCGCGCAGACTGAGGACTGACCACGGTTCTTGGCACACTTGGCACCGGAGTGCAACTGCCTGCATTCGCTATATTGTTAACAAATCTTTTTCTATGTGTGAACGAATTCATTGGGCTAACAGCTTATACGTAATGCGCGGTCGCACGTGCGGCACCGCGCCGCGCCCGCGCCGGAGAGTTCCTTTCTACACGTGTACGACGAGGGATCAAAAAGTTGCGAGAATGAGATAGAATATAATCAGTATTGATAATTTAATAATTGATCTTCGTACCCAGCGCCGCTGAACGCAGCCGCCGCAGCCGCCGCAGCCGCCGCAGCAGCCGCGCCGTCGCTCGCTGTTGATGAAACTGTTCGCCCCATCGAAGTTTCTCTCTCCTTTTTTCCTTGACGGCATTCCTCAACTTGGGAATTAAAGCTGCATAATATTGACCTGTAACAGTGATCCCACTCTCCAGGTATCATCAATATCCCTTCTGAGTGCCAAAATATTGAGGCCATAACCTTCCAGCCGATGCCACGGCTCGAAAGTTCTTCGGGGTCGGTGATGATGGTTTCCATTGCGAAAATTGCTGTTTTGTCTCGGGATCAAAACAATGAAGCCATGTTTCGTCCATTGTTATCAAACGACACAAAAAAGTTTTCAGAATCATCTTGAAACTTGTCCGACAATGCTCGGATCTTCGAAATGTCAAGTCGATTTTGTGTCTGACTGTCGGTTAACATTCTCGGCGCCCATCTTACGGAAAGTTTTCTCATATTCAAAGACTGTTTCAATATTTATTGAATTTCATACTTCTATTTGAAATGCCTGTTTCTTGAATTACGAGTAAGTATCGGATGGTAAGTCTTCGATCGCTCAATACTCTTTTCTTGGGTGCCTGGCGTCCATGGACGCGGTGACGGCCGCAACGATGTTCGTCTGTCGTGCTCGTGCTCGTGCTCGTGCTCGTTCTCCCCGCTCGAAATTGAGAAGCCCATCTTGCGACAGTGACAGTGCAATACGGCGGAGCAGACTCTCCTAGATCCTAGCCTCCGATCGCGGTCCAATCTCCTGCGTCGATAACACTTTTGAACGGAGCTATTTAACACCGGCTCGCGCCCCGGAGCTCGCCGCCGCCGCGGGCGCGGGCCGCCGCGGGCGCGGGCCGCCGCGGGCGCGGGTCGAAGAGTCGAAGATTGTTTCGTGTTTATTAATATTACAAATACGTATCTGAGCTATGCCTGTGTTTATTTTCGTACCTAGGAGTATGTGTGTCGCTCGCACTACTTTTTGATCGCGCCTCGTACACATTACTTATACACTCCTGGCTGAAAGCAATACGCCGCAGCGCGATCTGATCGCTCTGATCACATTGTGGCGGCCCGCCCACGGTCTCCGTGTTCTAACGATATACTTCTTTTGTCTACAGTTCAGAAGCGCGCGCGCATGGCGGAAGTGTGCTCGAGCCCATCGCCCCCTGCAGACGGCCCGCAGGACACTAAGACCCCGAACCCATCGCCATCCCTTGGCACTCCGCCCCCGCCGCCGCCGCGCTCGCCTTCCGACCACGAGCTCGACGTCGAGGAGGAACTAGAAGACCAATCGGAAACATCACTCACGCCTGAAAATCTATCCATGAAGGGGAGAAGCGACGCGCCCGTCAAGAGGGAGGATGAGGATAAATGGGAAAGCCCTGACTTCAAATACAAATACCGACAGAGGAGAAGCGAGGTCCAAGAGGGCACGCAAGAGGATCCCGTGCCTTACCAGAAGTCGCCAGTGGAAGTGCTGCTGAAGGTGTTCCCCAGGCGGAGCAGGCAGGAGATCGAAGCGACGCTCACGCGCTGCAAAGGTGACGTCGTGGCGGCGATGGAGGCGCTGGTCAACGGAGATAGCCCCTACGCTACGCCGGAGCCGCCCTACCGACAAGGCTACCAGTCCAAGTCTGCCTTCTCGCCCCTTTCAAACCAAAGCTTCAAGTTCTCGCCGTCGCGGCGGTTCCTGACGCCGCCCTACAGTGGCACCGGCTACCTGCCCACGGTGATACGCCCGCCGCCCGACTACCTGTCCACCTTCCTGCCGCCCTCAGAGCTGGTGTACGGCAGGCCGCTGCACGTGCCCTCGCCCGGCACCTCCCCGACCTCCGACAACACCAACAATGAAGGGTTCTCCGATTAGATGTCGTCTCTCCGCTGTGTCGCCGTCGGGCGCGGCTGCGGCTGCCGGGGCCGTACACCTGGATACGTATCCTCGCCTCAGCGTTGCCGGCGGAGGCAGCACCGTTATTGAGTGCCAACGAATCTCTAAATTATTTGATTCCGTTTGAGAGGAATAGTGTACATAGAAGTTGGCCGAGCGCCGGTCTGATGGACACGGACACGTATAGTTGAGTGGAGTGGGAGTGGAGTGGAGTGGAGTGGAATGGAGTGAAGTGGAGTGGAGCCGGATTTGTTTAGTGTTGAGCTGACGCGTCACTTGCCGGAATACCTTAATAACATTTAGATTAGGTTAACATAAAACCTGCGGCTGGCACCGGGCAAGCGCGCGTGCGCGTGCGGGGAATGTATATACATAGATATGGTAGAGACGCGCACGCGTTGTGTTGCGGACATCTCTGCGTGCCGCTGCGCTGACAAATATATACCTACTATATACACATATATATGTGTACATATGCGTGTATATATATATATATATATATATATTTACGTATATTACATTGCCCGATGTAGCAACTTAAATAAATTCAATATTCTCAAAGGTTCGGTTTAGAACTATCATTACGCAAACCGCAGCGAGCGCGCCCACCGCACGCCGCAAGCCCGCCGCAAGACCGCCGCACCGCCGCTGTAAACTTATTGCTTTCGTAATGTCATGTACTGGACTTGATTGTATGCACGCGTGTAGTGCGTGCAGCGTGCGTGCGGCGTGCGTGCGGCGTGCGTGCGGCGTGCGTGCGGCGTGCGTGCGGCGGGCGTGCGGCGAGTGTGCGGCGTGCGTGCGGCGTGCGTGCGGCGTGCGTGCGGCGTGCGTGCGGCGTGCGTGCGGCGTGCGTGCGGCGTGCGTGCGGCGTGCGTGCGGCGTGCGTGCGGCGTGCGTGCGGCGGGCGTGCGGCGAGTGTGCGGCGTGCGTGCGGCGTGCGTGCGGCGTGCGTGCGGCGTGCGTGCGGCGGGCGTGCGGCGTGTGTGCGGCGTGCGTGCGGCGTGTGTGCGGCGGGCGTGTGGCGAGCGTGTGGCGGGCGGGCGGCTGCTGCTCACGCGGGCGTAGTGGAACTGAACGTGAGGGAGTTCACGGCTCATCTGTAGTGTTCAGTGCCTAGTGATAACGTTAGTGTAGTGCCTAGGCCCGCGGTGGGGCGCGGGGGGCACCGCGCATTGTACGCGATCAATAAATAAATACAATATTAAATTAAACATGACTTTTTAATTACAATATCCGCCGCGACGAGGCGACGAGGCACCGCGCGCGCGCGCCCGCCGAGTCCCGCGACATGCACCCAACTTAACCGCTTGCATCCAACGGGCGCCGCCGGTGCGGGCGCCGCCGGTGCGGGCGCCGCCGGTGCGACATGCGTCGCTCGGCAGGTTTCTTCTGCTGGCTGCTTTCACTTTGTCCGCGCTCCGGCTGTCGGATGTTTGATGGTCGAAGATATTATCTTTCCTCTAATGACCCATCTTATTTCTTTTGCGGTTGCACGTACTATCAGGCTCATTCTGGGAACGCGTCCCTTAGGATGTATATATTGGGGACCGGGACCGGCGCAGCGAAAGCACTCGGTGCATTCCTGTCCTTGCCATGGGCATGGCGCTGGGGCTGGGGCGGCGTGTCGCAGGTGCAGCGTGCCCCGCACGGCACACCGCGCGCTCCTATATTGCGGAGAGCGTCAGTCCGGGTGGATGTCCACTTGCGGCTGTCCGCGCGGACACACGAGCGCACTCGCCGCGCCGGCGGGCGGCGGGCGGCGTGTCCACTCGACGTCACGCCGAATGTCCGCGTGTCCGCGTGTTGCAGCGGGCGCGGACGCGCGTCTGTTCCCGCTTACGATGTTGTACTCCCGTTATTGTTGAAAGGAAAGTATCGCGCCGCTCACCGCCCGCGCCTGTGCCGCCGCCCGCTGGACCTGTTCGCTCCGTGAATGCCGCCGGGGCAGCCGGCTCAGCACCAAAGCCCTCGGCGCGGTGCAGCTTAATGCGTTGAATATCGACGAACATCCAAATTGTGGAGCTCAGCTGTAAACAATCGCGTCGGCCCCGCGTTCGACGGCCTGCGAACATGTGGCCACGGCGTGACTGGTTACCCACCGCGCTGCCGATAGCGGCCCGCACCAGCCCGCGCCAGTCCGCACCAGCCCGCACCAGCTCGCACCAGCCCGCACCAGCTCGCACCAGCTCGCACCAGCTCGCACCAGCTCGCACCAGCCCGCACCAGTCCGCATCAACCCCCGCGCCGCTCCGGCATGGAAGCTGCTGTCGTGAGGCGAACAAATAGCACTTGTAATTCCTGCCGGGGTGAAGGGATGGGGGTGTGGTGTCCGCGTGCGTGTACGTATGTGTGCAGGGTCAAAGGGCTTTGAGCAGTTTGACGTACCCGCTGGCGCCTAGATAGCGGACAATAGGCTGCGACGGCGCTTTGTCTTCAGACGGCGGTGCGGCGGCGGTGCGGCGGCGGTGCGGCGGCGGTGCGGCGGCATGTGGGCGCTAATGCGGCTTTGACTGCGCCCCGTGTGCACTCGGAGCGATGGTGATCACGCAACGCAGCGCGCCGCAACGCAACGCAGCGCGACGCAGCACAGCGGCCGGTTCTGTTTGTTACAAATAAAATGTTTTAACAATTAAAACCAAAATGTGTTTCATTGTAACACCGGCACGCGCGCGAGGCGCCCGGCAGGTAACAACCCTATACTAGGGGTAGGTCTCTGTTGCCGGAGACCGTTTAGGTACCACCACCGCAGCTCCTACTGCACCCGACCAATAGTAATGTGCAAACATTAGCATGTTCCTGTCTGAAGGGCGCTATAGCTAGTGTTATTACTGAGGAAACGAGAACCAGCATCATATGTTTTGAGGCGACGAACGCAATGTGGTGCAGTGTATACCACCTAACTAGCGGAACGTTTCTATGGGCGGGCGTGTCACTTACCATCAAGTGAACGTCCTTCTTATCCTCCATTGCTTTGAATAAAAAAAAACAAAGTAATTTTAATTTTTTTAAGTAAACATTGAACATAGTTTTAGCTGACAAAATGGTGCAGTTCATAAACGGGGACTTGGATGAAAAGTTCCTGCACAGGGCGACGGCGACTGGGCCGCTGGGCCGCTGGGCCGCTGGGCCGCTGGGCCGCTGGGCCGCTGGGCCGCTGGGCAGTGGGAATCTATTTGTGAAAGAGGCTTTATGATCGTGTGGACAACGAATCGCACCGAATTCGTTACCCAGAGACCTTGGGGGCTAAAGCAGAAAACACTCTCGGCTGCTAGCGGCGGCGGTAGACATGTGTGCTAAATTAGACAAGTGCGTGTGCGTGCACGTGTGCGTGTGCGTGCGCGTGTGCGTGTGATACGTGTCCTCGGTACTCTCGGATGGAATAGTCCTTTGGGGCAACTCTGTAGATTTCGAAAAGGTTTTTAAAATACAGAGAAAGTGCATCCGTGCCATTTGTGGCGCAAAGCCATTTGCTAGCTGCCGGCCGCGTTTTCAAATATTTAATATATTGCCGCTGCCCTCATTGTGTATCCGTGAAATAAACCTATTTGTTAAGAAATATCCTTCATATTTTCATTTATATACAGAAAGAAAAACAAAGCCATCTCGGTACCCGAATGAAGTTGTGTACCCAAAGTAGAAGTGTTCACACGCAATGCCTAGGTCACGGCCACTGCGACCCGCAGCGCGATACCGAACGAATTAAAAACACTGCCTACGTACAAATTTAAAACTACCCTAACAAATTGGCTCCTAAATAAATTGTACTACGCGCGAGATGACTTCTCAAATGACGCTGATCCTTGATAATTGCTTAACATTTAATATATATAATAGGTTGGGGAAAAAGAAATCCATTATTTTTATATGAACTTCAGGACTTCATTTAACATGCTTCGGATTGTCCGATTTGGGTCAAATATGCACCGTTTTGTTCTATGATTTGTTGCCATTTTAAAGGTAACTTCATAATGCCTCTCTCGTAGAAGTCCAGGTCTCTATTTGCAAAAAACTCTAGTAGCCGATTCCTGAACGGAATCTACGAAACCAAAATTGCACATAATTGGCTGTTACAGTATCGGCTCCATAAACACCATTCACAATTTTAGCCGCCTGGCTTGCATTTTCGCCTTTGTCAAAGAAAAACTGTAAAATGTACCGAATTTTCTCTTTGTTCACTTCCATTTTTAACACCCTGTAACTCACGGTTGAATGCGCCAAAACAAAAAACAGCAAAAGAATTGTTTTACTGCGAAATGTCACCTTTCCAACGAGCATCAATCTGAAACTGTTTGATCGATATTTTACGAGAAATTTATCACTACAGCCGTCTACCGAAAAAATAATGGATTTCTTTTTCCCCAACCTAATAATTGCTTTGTGGAGTTCCTTCAGTTCCTTCAGTTTATCACCGGGGCGGGGGCGGGGCGGTGCTGTGCGAGTACACGAGACACGTATGGCAGTGTGCACGTGGACATTTGCCTGCTTTACAACAAGCGCAATGCGCGAGCGCGCTCTCTGCTTCGTGCAACCGTCTTGTATTTTGTAACCTCATTTTGCAAATAAACTTATTTGATTTCATGAGATCCTGGGGTCTGCCACTGATAGGGAGAGCGGCAAAATGCTGTACTGGCTCTCCTCTTCTTCCTCTCCATCCCTTCCCTCCCCGGCTCCACGGTGCGAGTTTGCATCCGCAGCCCACCGGCACACATTCGAATCGAGCACATCGGGCTCACCGTGAGCGCGCCCACCTTGGGCCGGCAGGGTGGGCTCCTCGCAGTCCCACCGTGGGCTACCAAGCCACAGCTGTTGAGTCTCGCCGCCACAACAAGGCGGCAACTTGTTCTGGGGGATTAACTCCTCCTACTTGACTATTCGTGTACACGTTTCTAGTGTGGCGAGCTCCCTGCCGAACTCCGCGCCCGATATATATATATATATATATATGTATATGTATTATATATATAATATATACTTTTTAGTATAGTTAGAATGCGCGCGGTGCGGCGGTGGGGGGCGCAGTACAACCGGAAAAAGGTGGACAAGTGTAATTTATTGCGGAAACTTTGTTAGAACCCGGTTCGCGCGGCGTCGGCGAGGTGGAGGGTGTCGGTGGAGGGTGGCGGTGGCGGTCAAGCCGCGCGCCCACCCCACCGTGGTGCCGGAGAACTGCCGCGCTCACTTCTGCAAAATGAATTAACGAGATACTGTTGCGGTGTGCGCGGTGTCGGTGCGAGATGTGTCCGCGTTCATTTGCGTTGTACGCGCAGCTATCCCTGAGCGCGCGCGGTGCTGGGACGGTGTCGCGAGCGGCCGGCAGGGGCGGAGTGGACAGGGTTCTTTAAATGTAATGAGCGCCGTGAGTTGTGTAACTACTGCAACGGCTTGCGCGGGCCATGCGCACGCGCCGCACCGCACTGCGCCGCACCCCGCCGCACTGCTGCCGGATGAATATACAACACAAGAAACATAAACAAAACACGCACACACGTTCACAGACAAACGCTGAGTATACCTAGTCCGGCCATAAGTCCTGTCTCAGCAAACTAAATAAAAACAATATTCTATGCGATGTGGCCACCTTTGGCTCTTATACAGATCTTCAATCTGTTTGGTTCTGTTTGGCAGCTCGCTGGCCTGGTGGTTAGAGCGTGCGGCTTTCATTCCGAAGGCCGCGGGTTCGTATCTCGGCATGTACCGATGACTTAATATTTAAGTTATGTACATTTGTGAACTTTAGTTACAGCAGCGAGATACAAACGGTGAAGGAAAACATCGCGAGGAAACCCGCACACTGACATCATCTTTGTGTGTGTGTGGTGGTCCCAATAAAGTGGCAACAGGCTCGCCCCCTGTTACATGGGACCTAATCTGACCACATCTGGCGAAAAGTGGGTGTTTATTCACCTCTGCCTACCCCTACTGGGAAAAAGGTGTGATAATATATTATATATTTAATCTGTTTGGCCACGTATCACGGGGTTATGGATTCACCCACTGTCACACGATCCGCGGGGGCGCCTCTCACACATAAACAGTAAGGACACCCCCTTCAGGGATGGAACCTTGCACACAGCAGGGGGATGCACCTGGGTGCCTGTCACCGGTCGCGCTGTCGCCACTCGTCCGGCGGGCGCGCGCTGCGCCGACAGCTTGCCCTATTTATTGCCTTATTTTATTACTTAGTAACATTTGGACACAGATAGGAAGCGCCGCGTGCGCAGCATCCGGTCTATTCGCCACTCCGGGGAGCGACGTGTCGCCGATACACATTGTGCGTAACGTTTGTCGCGTCGTTTTATGCGGGAAAGCGACAACGCTTGAGCAGCACCGCGACGGCGGCGCGACGGCGGCGCGACGGCGGCGCGACGGCGGCGTGCGTTATTCTAGAATAAGAGTCACGGTGTGTTTGACGGGTGAGAGGCGGGGCAGCCACTTCACTTCCTCTACACTTCACGTTAAAATTGCAACAAAACCGATCCGGTTTGGGGGTTCGTTGGGAGAGGCCCCGCGTGCCTGTGCGGCGCCGCACCCGCGCCGCTCCCACGCCGCACTAGAGCGGGCAAGGGTGGCGCGCAGGTGGCGCACCCGCCCCGGGGCTGATCTCGCGATAAGTAAACTGAGCGCACTTGTCGCGCCCCGGGGCTCCGGGGCTGCTCCTCCGCCGTGGCCCAGCTTCACAAGCTGCACGACTCGCTTTCAAAGAATTCTTTTCATTATTATTATTTTATTAATTGAATTGTAGGTAAATGTTTACACGCGCACGCACACACACACTCACGCACGCGCACACCAGTGTGCCGCCGAGCTGCAGAGCGGTCCGATGGCGACCGTGCGGTGCGGCACCCCGACACGTGCACGTGCCTGTTGTTAAGCACGAGCTGATGCAGCGCTGCTTAGTGCACGCTCCACGGGATATCAGCTCCATTTGGTTCTGATCCAGGACTACGCTCGCTCCCTAGCCACTCCATGTCACTGAATAGATGTGCCAATAAACAATAGCTCCTCCCCCGCAGCACCTATCCGCCGATACGGCACTACCCCCGCGCCGCGCGCCCCGCGCCGCTCGCCCCGCTCAGGCGCACTTGCATGTCCCCATCAGTTGGTTGCGCTCCGCACGCTGCCGCTGCTCGTGTACTGCTGTGGACTAATCATTCTATTATTGTAACCTGTGCATTTTCAATATCTAACAAATATGGCTCAAATGTCGACACACTCCTCACCCCCTCACTCCGCCCAACCCCGTATCCCCCGCTGACTAGCCCCCCACCGGCACCACGACCACCACCGCCACCACTTGTAGCGAAACCTACGAGCGGGCTACATGTAAAGTATAAAAGTTTCCTCTGTTTGACCTTTCCAAATAAAGCGCTCACCTATTGTTAAGCCCAGATGTCCGCAAGGTCTGCTCGTACACATCCCAGCTGCGCACACGCACCAGCTGGTTTCGGCCCGTGGAGGCAGCTATTCACAACAGTGTCCTGTGACACCAATACCGCTCTGTTCAGCGCCCCGCGCACTTCTGTTGTATGGAGTGTGCATGTGCATGTGCATGCACTTAGTTTTACTTACGTGAATGCTGATGCTGATGAGGTGCGCCCACTTGGTGATGCAGTTGACATCAGCCTGCACGTTTAGTTGTGCGCCGCGCGGCGGGGACGCGGCGCGTCGGCGGACATGTCCGGGCGGGAGTACTGAATCGCGATAACAACGCTTTTAACGTACACGTTAAAGCCAGTCGAACCGGACGCTGACCCACTCGAGAGACCTAAAACTGGCAGAGGCTTCTTCCCTGTCCCTCTAACAATGTCGACCACAACCTATATGTACCAGGCGCGGCTTCCCCCGGAACCGGCGGCCCTGTCGAGCCGCTGCACAGCGCCGCCGGCCCTTCAAACGACGGTACGAACTGCGGGCGGTGCTGGCGGTGCTGGCGGTGCTGGCGGTGCTCGCTCGTTAGCCGTTGCGGGCGCGCGACAGGCGCGCGGCGGGCGCGGTGCGGCTGCGGCAACAATGGCCGGCCACACAATCGCTCGCCACACGATACCCATTGACTGCGCCCCGTGAGAACCACTCCCGTAATTGTTTTATTATTTCCATTATTTTATTAAAACTATAACAATGGCGCCCTTAATAATTGTTATTGAATAACCCTCGAGCGGCGGCGGCCTGCGCGCGCGCACGCCGACTTGACACTTATTCGTATGGCCGCACGCCGCCGCACGCCGCAGCGCGCCGCAGCGCGCCGCCGTCGGAATAAAGAAAGTTATGTTTAAAATATTTAACGAGCAATAGCTTTGTTGGCTTTGTTTGGGGCGTGGCTACTTTAAAGCGGTTTCGGTAATTAATGGGGGAAGTTGTGCGGCCGGGAGCGCGCCGCGAGGAGCTGGAGACTGCCAACTACACATCAGGCGGGATCAGGTCCACATTTCCGCGGGTTATTGCGACGTTTGAATACCAATGCAACCGTTTTTACAATTTACGATTTTATAAGTATTGCAATAATATGACAAGCGTCGGCACGGAGCCGCCGGGGACCAGTCGCATCAGCCGCACCAGTCGCACCAGTTGCACCAGCCGCACCAGCCGCACCAGTCGCAACAGTCGCACCAGCCGCACCAGTCGCACCAGTCGCACCAGCCGCACCAGTCGCACCAGTCGCACCAGTCGCACCAGCCGCACCAGCCGCAACAGTCGCACCAGCCGCACCAGTCGCACCAGCCGCACCAGTCGCCGGCCGCGCCGCTGCGACGGCAGCAGGATGTCATTTACTTAGCGTAAAGACATAAACCCCACCGCTTCCTGTTCCGGCACGCGGAGCGTGGGATGGTTAAATGTAGTGGGGGTGCGGGTGGGGGTGATGCGAGGATTGAATGAGAGCTAGAAATGACAACGGGTTAAGTTTTTTGGTTAACAAAGATACTGTCACTTAATACCGCAGCCGCTCAGCTGCGGCGCGCGGTTAATTGTTGAATAACGCGGGGAAAAAACCACTCGAAGCGCTCAATGATTTCGACATAATAGCAGGTAAGACTGTCGGAGTGCGCGCGGGGCCGCGCGGCCCGGTGAGCGCGTATCCATTACTCATTGTTAGCGAATCATTGCGGAATCGACCGAATGAAAAGAATTTTATTATAACCTTTGTGCTTTGAAATAAAATATTTTGTTTAGTGCGCGCGCGCAGTGCGGGGCGCGCTGTGCGGGCGCTGCGCCGACGCAATACGAATCAAATTGCCTCGAACTGGCGCCAAAGCAGTTTTGTCCGTGTTTAAGTGTTTTGCGTGGGAGCCGTGGTGGCGGCACAAAGGCGCCATTCATTGTGCGCTTGTTATTGAAATTTCCTTAGCGTTGTATTGAGTCGTTGGGCGGCGCGGCGCGGGCGCGGCGCAGGCGCGGGCCCAGCGCTGGGCCGCAGCGAGCGCCCGGCGACTGTGTCCACGGTACACTTTTGAACGCAGTACCGGGAATCGAGGGAATGTATAAGAAACTTGACAGCTCCAATTGAACAGTATCGCATCAAGTTCGCAGTAAAGTTAAACAATGTAACGTTTTTGTGTCGCGGGGCGGGGCGGGGCGGGGCGCGGCGGTCGGTGCGCGCCATTAGCGGTTACGCGCGCGGGCGGCGGGCGGCGGGCGGCGGCGCTCAGCACTCGATACACATTCTGCTATGCTGTTGCTGCTATGTTTAGATGTATGAATGTATGAAAGTCAATTGTTTTTATTCAACGGAAACATTCGTACACTTTTTGAAGGTCATAATCCACCAACCACTCGCAAAGTAGCCGCCCGGCCGGGGAGCACTGGACGCACGGCGAGGCAGCGGGCTGCGTACGAGCCGCGTACGAGCCGCGTACGAGCCGCGTACGAGCCGCCCGGTGCACAGATCGCTAAGCCTTGGAAAGCTTTAGCTAAAGTCGAGAATCTAAATAATTTAAATATCTGCGACCTGTAAGCATCTTGCCTGACGCGATGGGGGCGCAGGGGCGCGGGGGCGCGGGGGCGCGCGGGCGTGGGGGCGTGTGACGTCACTGCGTAGTGCTGGCACTGTGCGATTGTTAAATAAAATTAGTAAAATGAGTATTTTAGAAGAAAGCTGTTATGAAGTGAAGCTGTGCTGAAGAAATTTCGCACGAGACCATTCGTGAGCTGAACGGCTGTGGTGCGAGCTCTAGTGCAGTGCAAGTGGATAGTACCATGTTGCAGTGGATAGATCAGGTCCACCGGCGGTGCGGTGTCAGCGCACTTAGAAAAATTCCTTTAAGCTGACGCGATCGTTATTCAAATGACCTTAAGCCGAAGGCAGGTCAGGGTGCAACAAGACAAGTGTACCATCCGACACAGCGCACGGTGGCTACGTCCGCGTACCAGAGTACAAGTACCAGAGCCGAACACAGATAGCAGCACACGCGCAGGCCCCGTCCCGCGGGCGTCGAACCCGCAGTGCGGCGCGCGCACTTCCCGCTACCCGCGGTGACTGAGCTGGAGGCGCGGCTGCATCGTACGTGATATTTCCGCGCTCTGGATGACAGCTCAGGGTTCTCGCCTGTGCGCTTAGATGAGCGGGCCGCGGGCTTGTGTACGTCCGCTGCGCCTTTCGGTCGCTATCAATATCTCGCTTACCGTACGGAACCAACTGCGCGCCTGAAGCTTTTCATGCAAAGATTAGGCAACTTTTAGAAGACTTAGAGGACAAGGGCCATGTTCTTGTAGGGGGCCGGAGCCAACTGCATCACGACGTCACGACATCAGGACTGACTGCATGCGTTGTTACAGAGAGCGATAGGTATTCATCTAAAATGTAATAAACATAAATGTAAATTTGCTGATGTTTGTTGAAGTGTCCGAAGTCGGGGTGATGTTTGACTGAGGCGGTGTCGGAGATCCGTCGACGCGCCGACAGAAAATGTTTAGAAAGATTTTTAGGAGCCGCCAATCAATTATCTAAATATCATAAAGGGTGTCCGCGCGTCCGTGCGTCCATGCGTCCGTCCGTCCGTCCGTCCGTCCGTCCGTGCGTCCGTGCGTCCGTCCGTGCGTCCGTGCGTCCGTCCGTGCGTCCGTGCGTCCGTCCGTGCGTCCGTCCCAGCGCGCCCGCCGCGAGTGGTGCTTATTCTAACAAGGTTACGTTTTAATTGTAAGTTGTAAGGCACAACCCCAGGAAGTATATGTATATTCCGGATGTCCCCACTCCCAGATTCATTCGTCGATGACAAGTTGGAACTGGATCTATTGTAGCACGTACAGACGATAGTCAGTAGTACTCCCATTTCCAACAATAACTTAAAGTTGATCAAAAAAGACATTTTTCAAGATTAAAATTTTATTGCACTAAAAGTCTATCTTATTCATATGCAGTTGAAATGTGTGTCCGTTCGTCGCCGATAGCTTACTGGTTCATTGTTACCGGTGCCAGTGCCAGTGCCAGTGCCAGTGCCAGTGCCAGTGCCAGCCAATGGAGTGGAGTTGGCGCGGAAGTTAAATAGTCTATGCACACCGGTAGCACGCATGCACGATATCATTGTTAAATTTTATTTCCATAAGAATTAATCATTGTTAACAATTAGATATAGATCCAGCAGTTGGCAGCTATCGGCTGATGATGACGATGTTGAATAATCGGGTTTTAATGTAAAACAGCTGTTCATGTACACAGATACAACAATTAGTAACAATCATAACATTGTTTATCAACAAAATATTCTCTGGTTTAATTCAATTTGGTTCAAATGAATTCAAACAGGTATTGCACTGCACTGCGGTGCAACCTTGCAGACGCACAGAGAACAACATGTAACAATAAGTAATTATACCAGCGCCGTGATAGACGCAAATGACAGGATTCCACAGGGGAGTACACTTGGACCTACGCTATTTAACTTATATGTAGACGACATAGTAGATCGAAAGCTCCCTAACGCAGATGTAGTAGCCTACGCTGGTGACACACACATGGGACCAACTATTCATCACTGCAGAACGAGGTCTGTATAAAGTAGCCAGGGCATTGAATAATAACATTCTGACATTAAACGTCCGAAAATCAGCCTACATAGTTTTCTCTAAATCAATCCGATCAGCTCCGCCACTCGCTGCCACTCGAAAAATACATAACTGCTCATTTGTTGACATCCCCCACCGCGACTGCAGCTGCACTGCAATTACGCGACTAAAACAAATAAAATATCCCGGCGTGATCCTCGATGAGAGGCTTACGTGTGGCAGCCGCGTCTTGGATTTATCTTCTCGAGTGCGCGCGCAGTCTTATTTATACAATTAGAAGGATACGAGACACTGCGCCTCTCGACACCCCTTCCGATTGTTGACAATTGTCGATCTATGTCAGTCGATAATCCAATACTGTATTGGTGTCTGGGGTTGTGCTGGAGAAACGGTATCTACAACTCTAGAAAGATCGCAACGTACCTTGATCAAGGCGGCGCTTAATAGAGCGGCAGGAGCCCAACAGACTCCTTACGCTAGGATTTCAAAGTCGTAAGAGTGCGCCAGTTGTACATTGCAAGAGCTACGCGAGCAGTTCATGGGACAATTGAATGCCGCCGACATTACAAAGACATAACAGGCAAACGATCATTTCGATTAGACGACGCGCAAATGGCCGGATCGGAATGATACAAGAGGAGCCGCCGCGCGCAGCGCCGAGTGTACGGCGAGGTTCAAAGAGAAATTGATATACAGGATAGATCCTTGTACTCCTGCGACAATATGCGACAGACTCGTCGGTGCAACCTGGACGTCTGTAGCATCATATAAGTGTGCTACATACAAATACACGCACGCACGCACGCACGCACGCACGCACGCACGCGTTCAGTGGGTTTAATAGTAGTGAATATTGGTAATAAAATATTATTATTATTAATGTGCACAACAAATTCTTCTAGAACATCAGTCAATTCTGCTGACCGGTGAAATGCTTTTGGTAGTGCAGTGGTGTGTATGTGTGTGGTAGGGTGTGTGGTGTGTGTGTGTGTGTGTGTGTGTGTGGTGGTGTGTGTGTGTATGTGTGTGGTGGGTGTGTGTGTTGTGTGTGTGTGTGTAGTGTGTATGTGTGTGTGTGTGTGTGTGTGGTGTGTATGTGTGGTGTGTGTGTGTGTGTTGGTGTGTGTGGTGGTGTGTATGTGTGGTGTGTGTGTGTGTGTGTGTGTGTGTGTGTGTGTGTGTGGTGTGTGTGGTGGTGTGTGTGTGTATGTGTGTGGTGGGTGTGTGTGTTGTGTGTGTGTGTGTAGTGTGTATGTGTGTGTGTGTGTGTGTGTGTGTGTGTGTGTGTGTGTGTGTGTGTGTGTGTGTGTATGTGTGGTGTGTGTGTGTGTGTTGGTGTGTGTGGTGGTGTGTATGTGTGGTGTGTGAGTGTGTGTGTGGTGTGTGTGGTGGTGTGTGTGTGTATGTGTGTGGTGTGGTGTGTGTGTGTGTGTGTAGTGTGTATGTGTGTGTGTGTAGTGTGTATGTGTGTGTGTGTGTGTGTGGTGTGTATGTGTGGTGTGTGTGTGTGTGTTGGTGTGTGTGGTGGTGTGTATGTGTGGTGTGTGTGTGTGTGTTGGTGTGTGTGGTGGTGTGTATGTGTGGTGTGTATGTGTGGTGTGTGTGTGTGGTGGCCGCGGTGCAACCACGCGTGTGAATAATTTATAAACTATTGTCTCTCAAAGATGAACTGTGCGTGGTTGACGATGTAATTGTAATATCGCTTCCTCTCAGAGCTGAGGTGCTGCGAATCGTCCACCAAGGACATTTAGGAGTAGGTGGCACGGCAGGTAGTGTTTTGGCCGGGGTGTCGCGTGACATTGAAATATTTGTGAAACGGTGCAGCATTTGCAGGGTGAGCTCAAACACTCCGGCCGCGCCGGGCCGGGCCGTTGATTCCGAATGAAAATCCATCCTGGCCCTGGTTTAAAGTGGGCTCCCATATATTTTAATTTAGAAAAAAGTACTTTCTCGTTTTAGTGCAGTATCATTCTAAGAGTGTAATTCTAATAGGAGTAGCTCGCTGGCCTAATGGTTCGTGCGGCTTTCATTCCGCAGGCCGCGGGTTCGTATCTCGGCACGTACCGATGACTTAATATTTAAGTTATGTACATTTGTGAACTTTAGTAACAGCAGCGAGATACAAACGGTGCAGGGAATCATCGCGAGGAAACCCGCACACGGACATCATCTTTGTGTGTGCGGGAAGTGGCAAAGGCTCGCGCCCTGTTACATATATATTATACCTAATCTGACCACATTTGGCGAAATGTGCGTGTTTCTTCACCTCTGCCTACCCCTACTGGGATCAAGGCGTGATAACACATAAAAAATAATTAATTCTAATCATGCGTACTGTGATCAAGTTAGAAAATATAACATCTGAAACTATAATAAACCAATATTTCTCGGCCCCGGGCCGGAGTTCCGGGACTCTTGTTGGTGATACGGGACCCAATATAGCAGCCATGATTTTTAGAAATTTAGTGAGGAGGAGGGAGGCTTCCAACGCGGCACGTCTGATTAAACGGAAACTGCGGTTCTGCTCTAGATCTAGACCTGGGCTCTCGTGCGCAGTTGCCTGGCCCGCAGGCCGCAGGTTGCGCTCTACGTGGCTTGCTCGTGAACAATTGTGTAAAACTGGATCCGGTTGATGCGTCTCAATTGACAGCAATGTTACAACAACGGGAACAACACAAATGGTAATATGATAAGTGTTGTAGAATTTTAAAGAGACCTAACACAGGAGATAAAGTTATACCTGAAGATGAAAAAAAGGAAGTGATGACACTAGAGCAGGTGCACGTAGGACACGTAGGACACGTAGGACACGTAGGACACGTAGGACACGCCGTGCATATGTGATAGCTAGGCAGTGCGGGCGCACGAGCCCTGCGGCGCACCGGCCGTCATTTAATTGGAAAAACATGCAAATGAAATGGCAATAAAGTGGATGAGCACTAGCCCCGCCCACCAGCGCCCACTAGCGCCCACCAGCGCCCACTAGCGCCCACTAGCGCCCACTAGCTGTATGTGTAGTTGATAACGTGTCGGAGAATAGAATATTGGACTTTTATTGTATTGCTTCATGTTGTGGAGGTCATATAACGTAATTATGTCCACTTCTGACATGTTTTGCACCACATTTGGCATTTTGCAATATCCCGCGTACAAACTGCACCCTTCGACACCCCTATTAAACGTTTCTGGAAGCGTGAGGGTGATCTCGTCGCGACTCAAACGAGAGTTCACTGCGCGTTGGCTTCGTCCAAATAAATATTTGGATAGTTTAACTCTACATCAAAGTTATATAATATTTAAACGCATTCCTCCCGTTGATGGCTTTTGATCAGCATGTTATCTTCATCATGTGAAGTCAGCCTCACGGGAAGCTCCGGTTCGAGTGCGGACGGGAGGTCAGGGGTCCTCCGCGAGGTCCCGTGGGGTGCGCCGGTCACTTAATGTCGGTACGCGGTATGGTCTACGGACCACAGATCTGTGCGTGAAACGGTGAAACTTTGCTGCCCCCGCCGGTACTTTATTTTCTTGTTTCGGAAGAAAAAGCTCAGCGGTGCAGCGGCCCCAAGCCGCTGCTGTTTGTGTCTGTTTCCGGTGCAGGCTTATTTCCTCATCACATGAGTTGTCAATGAGTACAAGTTTCTTTTAAACTCTTCTCGCGAAGAAATATGATGATAAACATATTCCGATTTAAAAAAATCGTATCTGCGGCTGCGGCGGCTGCGGCGGCTGCGGCGGCTGCCCGTCGCCCTCTGCACGTGCTCGGCGCGGAGTGACTGGGTGCAGTGGCACCGCGGTATGCTCTTTGAAACGTTTCGATAACAGTTCATTATTGGCAGTGTGTCCTTAACGTCGCCGTCGCCGTCGCTGCGAAAGAGCCATTAATTGTCTCACTGCACGCGGGGCGAGCGCGGGGCGGGGCGGGGCGGGGCGGGCGCCCGGGAGACGGAAACGTTTACGTTATTTCGCGTGAATACAGTTTTTGCGCGATGTTTTGTTACACAAAAGAGAACTCAATATGTTGTTCCCAAACAATGATTAAATTATTGCGCTCCATTACACGACCCCGCCGGCACCCTCCGGCACCCGCCGGCACCCTCCGGCAGCCGCGGAGGTAACACGACCAGCCCCAAACGGCAAATTGCTTTTGTTGTTTACTGCTGTTCGCGGAATCATTTAATGGACATGTAATTACATGTGGCGCATCTGGTGCAGCACTGCGCCAGCAGCACCGCGCCCGCCGCCGCCGCCGCCGCCGCCGCGGTGCACGGTGCACGGTGCATGATGCACGGTGTGGCGGCTGTGCGCACCGAGCGCGCACGATGCACAATAATTATTTATTAGTACAGAGTGCTGTCCAACGACCTAGACGGACATACTCCGATCAAATCGGAGATGTCCTAAAGAAAGGCCGGATCAAAAGCACACGCAACCGACGAGCGTGCATGAAGACGCTTATGAAAGTGGAGGAAGCGAGAGAGGTGTGCCAGGATCGTAGCAGGTGGAGAGAGGTGGTCTCTGCCTACCCCGCTGGGAACGAGGCGTGATATATATGTATGTATGTATGTATGAGTGCTGTCAGTTACTATGCTCGAAGGAATTACAACGCGTTACGCCATCGCACGCGCACGCGCGCGCGCACGCGCACGCTCTCCTCGAACAAGTGCGCGGCATAATGTATGGTAAAGTTCGAAACTTGAATTTCTCCCTCCTCCTGCGCCGCCTCCGCGCCGCGACAAATTTGTTTTTTCGGGTGAAAAATAGAAATCGTGTATATTATTGATAGGAGCCGCCGCGCCGCCGCCGCGCCGCCGTTATGTTGTAATTTACGAACGCAAACTCTATTACGAGTATAATGTTTTAGAAGGAGCGGTGCGGCGGTGCGGCGGTGCGGGGGTGCGGCTGTATCAATATGTACCGTGCGCACGCGCAGCGCTGAAACGTTCCCGCGCGCGTTGCGACACTGTCCATTTAAATATCCAAACAGTCAATCGGTCGCGCGGCGCGGCGCGGCGCGGCCTGTTGGGCAAGTGAAACCGGATCGCGGCCTCGCGCGGCCTACCTGTCCACGTTTCCAACGAAACTAACTACGATCACTGTTTAGTTTGACAAGCTTTAATCTCTGCACGAGTCCGTTCGCATCCAGCTGACGCGCCGGCCGCTGGAGCCGCCTCTGCACTTTTGCGCTGGAAGTGCAACTTGTGCACTGCGGCGCCGCGCAGCTCTTTTCAGGTGCATAGAAAAGAAATCGTTTGTTTCTTTCTGTTAGCTCAGTTATATTCAATAGGAGGTGATGAGCATCGAACCGGGTCTGCGGTGGGAGCGGGTCGGGGAGGAGGAGGAGGAGGAGGAGAGAAGGCATTGCGGGGAACTCGCGCAAAGAAAGAAAGCTAAAGCTAAAGCACATAAAGAGCAACTCTTAAACGTGCGGACGCAAACAAAGACAAAATATCAGATGCTGAGTGTGCAAACACTAGCGCTGCGCCCCGGCCCGCGCCCCGGCCCGCGCCCCGGCCCCGGCCGCGGCCGCGGTCGCGCTCGCTGCCAATAAGTGATCAAATATTTGCGCGCGAGCGAGAGGGCGGCGCGCGCACGAGCGAGAGGTGCGCTGGGAACTGCACCGCGCGAGGGACGACAAAGCTGCCGACTAACAAAATACTAGCATGGTGGCAACGCAGGGCCGGACTCGGCGCTGGCCGGCGCGGGCTTCCGTGCGGTCGCAGCGAGGTCCCGCGGCCGCGATAGTCCAGCACGCTCAGCCCGCCCCGGCCGCTTCGCAATGTAACGCCATTTTCATTTCCTCTCCACAACGGCACTGCACGCGTCGCGCGTTAGACCAACGCAGTGGGGGTGAGCAGCGGACGGAGGTGGTTGTGCGACAGTTCTGCCGCAAACAGCGCCGGTGCGGAGCGGCCTGCTAAAGCCGAAGCCGCCGAGCTGAACGCTGAACCGGTTCTCGGTCATTCGTCCGCTGATATATTTCCTCCAATTGAACACGCGGCAAGCGGCGGGCGGCGGACGGCGGGCGGCGGGCGGCGGGCGGCGTGTCGCGGACACGGAGCGATCGCGCCTGCGGGGTAATGGTGACAGATCGCCGAAAAAATGGTTAAAACAGCATCTCCAAGGAATAACTCGTCCATACAAATTCAAAAAAGGGGCGACCGAGGTAGCGGGGCGAGGGTGGTGGGAACCCTTGCTGGATTTTATTACTTTTTTATTTGTTTTTAAGTGCGCGTCCGAGGTCGGCGGGTGCCGCGCGGTGAGGGGTGGCTGTTTCGGGTTCGGTGGCAACACGTACGCTCGTCTATCTAATACCCACGCTCGGCTTGAGGAAACTTCCAAAATAAAGATTTAAAAAAGCAGTAACGCCTTCTTATGCTCCTTATCCTCCTGCTGCCGATTCCTGAGCACACCGCTGGGACGGCAGCTGGGGAGTGCACGGGAGCGGACGCGCGCGCCGCCGCGCCGCCGCGCCGCCGCGCCGCCGCGCCGCCGCGCCGCCGCGCCGGGCAGAGAGCACGTGCATAGTTTATGTTTAAAAATGGAAAAATATGTCTATCGATGCAGCCTTGTTACCATATCACGGACACGTAGCTTCCATAATCTACTATGGTATAATGATATGGGGAAATTCTGTCGATTCTATTCATGTTTTTCGTGCAAAAAAAAATGCATCAGAGCCATATGCGGACCAACCGCTTCGATAGATAGTTGTACACCGTTATTTAAACAATACGATATATCATACTTCCATTTCCGTGCCGATATATATATATATGTATGTGCGTGTTTCTATTTAAAAACTCTCAAACGTATTTAAACAAAAAAAGCGAAATCGCCACTGAAAGTTCAATTATTTTTTTATATTATCTCGCCTTTTTCCCAAAAGTTCTAGATGTCCAAATAAACTCTGCATACCGAAACATGCTGCCGCGGACGTAGCTCTGCAGCAGCAATGCATACTGTCACACTGTCACACTGTCGCACTGTCACACTGTCACACTGCACGGCGGTGTCGACGTTGAATAGACTCCCCGAGCACGTTATATCATAGACCTGGCTCCACGCGCACTTTGTGCAACACTGACTGCATCATCAGCGTGGCGAAGGATATTTATAACGCAGCCGTTTATTTTCACGCCACTATCAAGCTCATGCAAGGATTCCTTTATTTTAGCTCTTATTGGAGCTTCCGAGTATAGGTCGAAGAGAGTAGGAGACAGGATGCAGTCCTGCCGGACGCCTTTTTCAATAACAACAGCATTAGTCTCCTGTCCTTCCACTTTTTACGGTGGCACGGTGATGTCAATAAGCTTTACTGATAAATTGGACATTTTTATCATCAACGCCAATGTCTTTTAGGATGTCAAGCAGATGATCACAAAGCAGCACTCGAACGAAGGCTTTTTCATAATTTATGAAGCAGAGGTAGACGTCCTGTTGCATATCTCTATATTTTTGAACCAAGACCTGAATAGCAAAAAGTGCCCACACCGGATCTAAACTCAAACTGTCTATCACTAAGCTGTTCACCAGACGTCACCCCGGTGCGTTCATATATAATTGAGAGGAGCAGTTTCAGCACTTGACTCATCAGACGTACAGTCTAAACTCCTCGCACTTTTTTGCATTTGCTTTGTTTGGAAGCGTAATGAAGACAGATCTAAGCCAGCCATTGGGGATTAGACCCGAGTCATACACCAGGCTCAGAAGCCTCACCAGCCCATCTAAGTTCTAAGAAAACATGTGTTCAAAATTCAAATTAAAAAAAAGAAAAGTTTTTATGGGCAGAGTTGCTATGAGTCAGTCGTTATTTTTTGCTGAGACTAATAGATATGTAGGCATCATCATCATCATTATCTTTATCAGCCAATAGACATCCACTGCTGGACATAGGTCTCCCCCACAGATCTCCACGTCGATCGGTCTCACGTTGTTCGCATCCAGCTACTTCCTGCGATGGTTCATTCATATTCCGGCGATTATTAATATGTAGGTATACATTTTTATAATATTACATTACTTCATTAACATACGTACATACATATATATAATATCACGCCTCGTTCCCGATGGCGTAGGCAGACACCACCTCTCTCCACTCGCTACGGTCCTGGCACACCTCTCTCGCTTCCTCCACTTCCATGAGCGTCTCCATGCACGCTCGCCGGTTGCGAGTGCTCTTGATCCGGCCTTTCTTTAGGACGCTTCGATTTGATCGGAATATGCCCGCCTAGATTGACCTACTCCGATTTTTACAATCATTCTTACCTTTATACCCTTTTCGTTGATCTTCTTTTATCCATTCTTTCAACATGGCCGAACCATCTAAGCATCCCTTTCTCTATCTTTGTCACAACATATTCAATCACGTCGCGCCGCCCCCTTATCACAATGTCTTCACTTCGTCCATCAGCATTTTCATTTGTAACAAAACTTACAGCCCGTCTAGGAAATTGAACTCACTGCAACGGTTAGGCTTTAGGCACACGGAGGCTGTGCTGCGAGAAAGTCCGCCGCGCGACAGGCGCCCACCGTGTCGTAGCACTCGGCGACATTGTCCTGGAGGGGATCAACCGGATGGAAACTGAGTAGAATGAGATTATGTTCTCATTGGGATTAGTACCTCACGGCAGACCGGCGTCGGTAGTGCGCGGGAGGCGGAGCTGGTGGTTGCAAAGCGAAGCTCTGATTGTACCCCACTACACGGAACCAAAATACCAAAATGAAAAATAATTAAAAAAGAAAACGTTGAAGTTACCGAGTCGGCGGGAAGTTACAGAATTGGATACCGAAGGTGGGCCGAGCGAGAGGTTCCGAAGTGAGGCGCGTGTCGGAGCGGGATCGCGGCCCGCTCCGACACGACAAAGCCAAGTAATTGTAGACAATGGAAGCTGAAAAAGACGTTTCCTTTAACAAGATTCCTATCGTGAGAGTGTTTCGCCCGAGGACTCGGCGACAAACTTGTGTTTGCACCGGCTCCGCGGCGGTCCCGCCCAATGCCGTGCGGCGGTAGGGCGACAGTGGCGCGGCCGCGGGCGGCGGCGAGCGGCGGCGTGCGGCGGCGTGCGGCGGCGTGCGGCGGCGGGCGGCGGCGGGCGGCGGCGGGCGGCGGCGGGCGGCACACACTTTGCGAACGCACGCCGAGCGTGAAACAAGATTTATCAAAGTGTAGCGCCGGCCGGCGTAAGAAGAGCCCCGCGGCAGGCCCGGCGGCGGCGGCGCGCGGCTCTTAGCCGGCTGGCCCCCGCACGCGTCTTGATAAGGACAGTTGGAATTAAACTTGTACGCGAAGTGATGATCAAAGACTCGTTTCGCGTTCACCAGCCCGCGAGGCGCGGTCGCTGCAAGCAGCTGGCCGCTCGCCATAGCACGCGGCCGAGAGCCATGAGCTCGCTGGGACCAAACGAATCGAAATACTGTTTTGTCGTCATTCTGGGAACCCATCAGAATCCTCGGTTCAGGTGCCCGCTCCTGCTCACACAATTGACGCGAGTTGTCCTCGTAATAAAGCGTCGTCATTTAATTAGCTAACCGTACTAAGTTCACAATGTCACCGGATTAGCGCGCGAGGGGTCAATACCAGAACCCTTCCGGTTGTCAGCAGCACGCCTCTCGAGCCGTCACGACAAATTTAAAAATCATTCGCACCCTCCGCCTTGCAGCGGGCGCTCCGTCCGCTACCTCTTCCCCACCCCACCACCCCACCATCGCACCACCGCACCACCCCACCATCGCACCATCGCACCATCGCACACATTTAATGGATAATGGAAAGTAGTTGAGCTGGTACGCGGCCGGGCGCGTGTCCCGGGATTAATTTGGATTAGCGGCGCGGCGGCCCTGGCGCGGCGGCCCTGACGCGGCCGCCGCACCGCTGTGGTACAATAGACCCGATTACAGACTCTGACAAACCACCTGATTAATATAAAACACCAGGACAAACTGATCCCAACTTAGTTTTACATCAGTGTTACGTACTCCCGCAGCCTAGGAGGAACGCGGTGATTGTAATGTAGGAGTGAGTAGTCTAGTGTGAACTGATACACGGGTGAGGTTTAGGAACCTCCCTGCCCGCGCCCATGTACACCTGCCGCTGCGGCATCCTGTTGCAACCCTTGCAGGTCTTGCGGACACATTGTAGCTCCGGTTTGGCGCATTGATTTGTTGTTAAACGGAGTCACCATCATCAGCCGATAGACGTCCACAGCTGAACATAGGCCTCCACCAATCAGGCCCACATCCAACTGCTTCCCGCAACCTTCACCAGATTGTCAGACCACCTGGTGGGGGGCTTGCCAACACTACGTCTACCGATACGCGGTCGCCATTCGAGGACCTTGGTGCCCCATTACGAGGTCCTCCAGATCCCCACCGGGATTTGTTGTCCCGGAGTCCAACTTCCGCGCTTCGTTTTTTTAATTGTATAGATTAACGTTAACTATGAACCCATCCCATGGTAAGCGGCCATGCGGCTTCTGGCAGCGAAGCGCGGGCACTAGATTAGAATAAGCCTATTCACGAGGATGCCCAGGTCATGGCCGGGCGGAGACACCGACTCCGGCAGACTGTTCCATCCAATCCTTCGCTGTTCGCATCAAGAAGGTCCGCGAGTTGTTGCTCCCCCGTTACTCGAGTGCCACAAAAAAGTCCAGCAAGAGTTACCACCTGTTTTTAAAGCACCAAGTTTTTTTTTATTCAACAAAGCGAACGAGACTAACCGGACGTTCCGCCGATAGCAAGTAAGGCGCCTGTCTATGACAACGTGGTGCGAGTTTAAAAATGAATGTCGTAAAAGCAAAGCTCTTACCATAAAGTAGCGACACCCCCCGGCGAGCGGCGAAACCGGCCCTCGCAGCGCCCTCTCGCGGCCCTCCGGACGACCCGGACACTCGTAGGAGAAAACACGTCACCGGCAGATATCCAATTAATGTGACAGAGGACAGCACCGTGCGACTACATCTGCGTCAAGGGCTGCGGCGCAGTGCCGGGTCGCCGGCCCCGGCTCCTTATCTCGTCGCCTGTCACTCCGCCGTGACTGATCTGTTGCTTTTAAAAATTTCCTCCCGAACGCAAACAAAAACACAAACAGCGCCGGCCGGCGACGAGTAGTGGCGCTGGACGAGCTAAATTCTCAAGCTCGGTGGGAATGCACACGCATGTACACACACACACACACACACACACAGAGGAATGCACTGGGGGTGCGGGGAGGGGGCGGAGTTGCGCTGACGCAATGATAACGAGGACGGATTGTATTGTTCTATTGATAAGCGCGGAGATACTGCGCGCGAGAAATACATCTTCCACACGCGAACTGCTCGGATGCGGGGAGCCGCGGGACGCGCGCGGCGCGGCGGCGTGCGTCTATGGGCCGATGGTAAAGATGATGTTATCTACGTACATAACCAATAAACACACACAAACATCACGAACGACGCCGCCAATTACCGAGGCGTTAAGTGAAGAGCAATGAATGTCGTGCCATTTGCCGGATCGGTTACCAGGCGCGGCGCGGCCCGGCGCGGCCCGGCTCGGCCCGGCCCGGCTCGGCGCGGCCACCCTTCCGCCGCTTCATTTGACTAATTTTTATAAAGCAAAACAATTGCATGAATTCACATGCACCAGAAGGGAAGCTTTGTATTTAGCTTAACTTCCAATACAATGAGATGAATAGCAGGCGGTGAACACAGACAGAGAGACAACTTGAAACACTTAGAGTAACATTCTAGTCAACTTGCAAAGTGTTCTATTCAATATGATATAAAACATTCAATTATACTTCGAAACCCATATATATAAAAAAGGAGCGGAACGTTCACCTGATGGTGAGTGATACACCTACACATACATTTGCCTATAACGACGCTCCGCATTGCGCTCCTCGCCCGGATACTTAAGGTCGCCCGCAGCTCGCAGCTCGCAGCCCGCAGCCAGCAGCCCGCAGCCCGCAGCCCGCAGCCCGCAACCCGCAGCCCGCAGCCCGCAGCCCGCAGCCCGCAGCCCGCAGCCCGCAGCCCGCAGCCCGCAACCTGCAGCCCGCAGCCCGCAGCCCGCTCCGGGACACAGCCCTGCGCAGCGCGCACACACACCTAATGCAACTTGTCGGATTAAACGGAAGCGTGTAATCGGAAACCCTCCGCCCTGCTGTCGGTTAAGTTTAACTAGGCAGCGGCGCGCGGAGTGCTGCGGCGTGCGGCGTGCGGCGTGCGGCGTGCGGCGGCCCCTCATAAGCGCGCGGCGGCGGCGCGCGGCGAGCACTCGGGCGGCAGACGAGCACGCACACGCGCACAGGCACAGGCACACGCGCGCGCGCACACGCGAACAGGTGAGCGCGGGGACAACATTTATTTTTCGGTTTTTGAGTTTAGTGGTGCACACCGCTGTGGCTGCCACACCGTGCGCGCTGTTGTCGCTGCGCAAGGGCACGGTGCCGCCGACACGGAGCCCCGCGGGCCGGCGGGCGCCGCGCGCTCTGCCCCGGATGCGCGTTGTCCCCGGGACGAACAAAGTGCACATTTCAAATGGCATAGCGCTGTGAGTTGTGTTCTTCCCGCGTGCCATTCGTTCCCACTGGAGCTCGTGCGCGCGGGTCTGGTCTGGCGTCGGTTATTATTTCGATCGGCAGCGTATCTTCAGGCAGCAGTGGTTGCGGAGTCTCCCCGCCGCACCAGCGCGAGGGCGGACTGCACTGTCGTACTACTTGCATAAGAAGAGCATAGCACTCCTATACAATGAAAGCAAGTTTGCGTGTGTGTCTGTATATTTATCAAAAGACTCGACCGATTTAGGTTTTCTTGTAAAAATTTATTCATTAAAAAAAACATTTGCCCGAGCCTCAAACCCTCTGTTCTCTGATGGGGCTGAGCGGTTGTAAGTCATATCGACTCTTACAGCTCATCTGATGCTGGGCTCGTGGAGCGGGCTCCACGGCCCGTCGAGTGTCCAGCCGCCACCGGTTCGGTGTTTAATCCTTACCGAGCGGGCGAGCGGCGCGCGTGCAGGTCGCGTGACGCGCGCGGTGCGCCCGCTCGCCGGCAGGTGGCGCGCGGCGACAACGCGCTTAACAAATTTATTAGGCCTTGAAGCTTATTTAACAAACATCTATTTACTGACCGGCCATCGCTTATATTGTTGCTTTGGTTGAAAATAACAGGATATAATTTAGAACTTGTCGTACTACAGTTATTTCAATCTATGACAAAAATAAAATTAAAACTATTGTTTGTAACATTTAAGTACCTAATTGGTTAGAACGTCCGCCGACGGACGGAGCGGAAGCACTGCGTCCAGGGCGCGGCAACTATGACATGACCAACAATGACCGATTACTTATTGAATAGTCAGATTTGCCAATAAGTCTTTGTGTTTGTGGCATGTGCCGTGCGGGGTTGGTTGGGCGGGGTAGTGCGCGTTGATGCATTATTTTTTCCACATTAGTTGTTTACAAGTTCGTTTGGGGCGTGTTGTGTAAAAACATTATAAAATGTTGGTTGTTTTCAGGTTTGTTGGCAGAAAACTGCGGAAATGGGAGATCGCAAGGCGAGTCCGGTGCTGGAGCCGGGCGCGGTGATCCGCCCGCAGATAGACCGCGAGGGAGTCAAGTTGCTGGTGGAGCGGCTGTACGGTATCTCAGTGCTAGAGCTCACGGAGCTGGCGGGGTACGACGACAAGAATTACAAGATCACCGAAGACCCCAATGTGAAGAACCCGCTGATAGTGGAGCCAAGCCCGCACGGATACGTGCTCAAGATCATGAATTCGATGGATTCGCAGAACCTGGGTGCGGTGGAGGCACAGAACGAGGTCATGAACTTCCTAAGTGAGTAGCGCAGGCGAGCGAGGACTAGTAGCGATGATTTGATTCCTTGTGAGTGACGGTTCGTGGTGGTGGCGCAGACACGCGGTCGGTGTGCTGCCCGCGGCCGGTGCGCAACGTGTTCGGGCAGCTGCACTCGCTGGAGGCGTTGGCCGGGCGGCGGCACGCGGTGCGCCTGCTGCGCTACGTGCCGGGCGCGCCGCTGCGGGACGCGCCGCGCTCCGACGCGCTGCTCTACCAGCTCGGCGAGTTCGTCGCGAACCTCGACGGCAAGCTGCAGGTGGGCCGGCGCAACCGCATCACACCCGCAACGCACCCGCACCGCACCCCGCACGCACCACTTCGTCCATTCATTGAGCTACTTCCGCAGCTTGGATGAAGCTAAGTAGCGCAGCGTTCGCCTGCCTGCCGCTACAAATACCCCATAATGTTCCTCTGCATTGCTGCAACAACTACTCTACGAGCTGTGTATGATGAGTCAGAACAAGTGTAAGGTCATCGTATCATTACATGGGCGCGCGGTGCCCGCGACGCGCGGAGGTGCCGGCCAGCTCTGCCAGCTCGGCCGCTGAGGGTGTCGCGCTCGCCGAGCTGGCCGGGCGCTTCCGGCTGTCGACACACTACAGACAGTTCTTATCAATATTGCTTCTTGCAGAACTTCAACCACTCAGGTCTGGTGGGGCGGGAGCACATCTGGATGCTGAGCAAGGTCCCGGAACTGGACAAGTTTAAATATGTGATTAAAGATGCTGAAAAACTGGATCTCGCGGAGGAGGTAAATCTTTCTTTCATATTATCGCATTACCGGCGCGTGCCCATTTATAACTATATATATTATATATATTTTCTTGTAGGTAATAGAGGAATTCAAGTACGCCGTGCTGCCGCAGCTGGACGAACTGGAGCAGGGGGTCATCCATGGCGACATCAACGAGATGAATATCATCGTGGGGCCCAAGCCGGGTGGTAGGTGAGTGCGGCCGCTTCCGGTAACTCTTTTTCACGCCTTTTGTTTCTCATCAATTTTATGATCAACATACTGTTGTTTCCGTACTGAACTGGGCTATATAACTTTATGAATAGCCGGAACGTTTCACAAAGAGCACGACTGGCTGTGCATAGAGGCGTGTTGGTCCCCACACTGATCTATGGTAGTGAATGTTGGGTATGGCAGAAGAAACATGAAAGAAGGATTAATGCTGTGGAGATGAGAAGCCTGAGAAGTATAACTGGAGTGAAACGGATGGACAAAGTGAGGAACAGTGTGATAAGGAAGCGGCGCGGCGTGGTTGAAGATGTAGTGACAAGGATAGAGAAAGGGATGCTTAGATGGTTCGGCCATGTCGAAAGAATGGATGAAAGAAGATTAACGAAAGAAATATACAAGGTAAGAATGATTGGAAAAATCGGTGCAGGTCGACCTAGACGTATATCCGATCAAATCGGAGATGTCCTAATGAAAGGCCGGATCAAAAGCACTCGCAACCGACGAGCGTGCATGAAGACGCTTATGAAAGTGGAGGAAGCGAGAGAGGTGTGCCAGGATCGTAGCAGGTGGAGAGAGGTGGTCTCTGCCTACCCCGCTGGGAACGAGGCGTGATATATATGTATGTATGTATGTACGGGGCTAAACCCGCCACCACCCTGCGCCACGCCACTTTCCTGCGACCTGCCACCGTATAATGTTTCTTTCATGTTCACTGCATATTGCGTGATTCGCAGCGACACCGAGTACTGCGTGGCAGGTATCATCGACTTCGGCGACATCCAGTATTCGTGCTACGTGTTCGAGCTGGCTATCGCCATGACTTACATGATGCTGCTGACAGGGGAGCCGCGCGCTGGCGGCGTGCTGCTGGCCGGCTACAGCGTCTCGCGCCGCTTGCCCGACCACGAGTACCGGCTGCTCAAGGTAATGGAAGCCGCTCGTCCAATATGCAGGTCTCCGCTGCCGGAGCCCGCCCCCCAGCTCGCTAAAACAAAGTGACGCGAGCCGCCGAGCACAATGCACAGTTGTGAATATCACTCCAACTTGCGCCGCGTTGTCATAGGGGGCGCATCACCCGCCATCGGGTGAACGTCTCGCTGGTGTCGTCCCTTCGTCGGATAAAAATAAATTATAAAACCGCGCATCCACTTTAATATTCTTACTTTAACACTACGCGCTACGTACTTTACTTACATTTCATCATTCTGTTCCAGACTTTAGTCTCGGCGAGACTAGTACAAAGCCTTATCCTCGGGGCTTATACGCTGGAACAAGACCCCAACAACACATACGTCACCTCCACTGAAAAGGCGCACGGCTGGGAGCTGCTTCGCAAGATCCGCAAGAGTAAACCCAATCCTGAAGGCGACGACACTGACTGGCGCCGCATCGCCAACGAGTACCTGACCAGGAGCTAGGCGCAGTCGCAGCGTGCGGCACCGTTATTAATTGTAAACTTAACGCCTGTGTTGTGTAGGCTGCATCAGGCAAGCAGGTAGTTAGATGTGAGCGTGTCAGATTAACTGTAAACTGTAACAGCAGTTCCTGTAAGAAACTTATTAAGTTACACAAACAAACTATTTTATTTCATTGAATTGTTCTTGTACACTTTATTTCCAATCGACCATAAGTCGCGACGGCTCGGTAATTTTCTTTCTTCCAGTCTCTCGTTTCCGTTTCCCCCGGCACTGTCGGCAGTCAGTCTCGTGTGGCGGCGGACTAGGCACGAGAACAGTTTAAAAATTCAACGATAAGGTAGACAGCAAAATACTCATCTGTGGAAAACCGGAAGTCCGGCACCAACACGAACGGCGGACAATGGCCGCAGGAACTGAGCGGGGTCTCGGAGCGAGAGTGGCACAGGATATAATAGACGATAAGCGGGCACCAGTAGGACTGACGAGACCGGAATGACAAGTTGTTATTTTTTCGTGAGCGGCGAAAAAAAAAGCGCCACTCGCATTAACATTTATAAAAGTAAGGTCCAGCCGGCGAGCCGCCGCCCCCGGCCGGAGGCTGGGCGGCACCGAACCGACAAATGGCTGCCCTGGCGCCCGCACCACGCGCTAGGTTATGTGACAGGCAGCCGCGGGTGCAACGGCTCTACTAGTTCATTTTGTTTTATCGAAGTGCTTTCTTTGTTTCACATTTCTATAAAAATTTTACCCAAAACTACAGGAAAGTAGGTTAGGGTGTCAGTAATGAAACAAGTTCAAAAAGTTTCTTTTCTTTTGGCTTGTGACTTGTCCCCGCAGTCCATACATCAATTTTTAAGAGTATTTTCGAATCCGTGGAAGCTGTAGTAATCTGAAAGTAACTTAAGATTTTAAATGTACAAACGAAACAAGAAAATATTCTTCGCATAAAAGGAAGTCAGGAATGGAGCATAGTCGCTCTGATAACTTAACAATGGGGCCATGGAAGGTGTTCAACTAACCCAAAAGATGACTAATGCTCGAGTTTCTTTTAGTCCCCAGAATGATTGGGCGTGGTGATGAGAGCAGTCGCGAAGAGGCGCCAGGCAACACCGCAGATCAGACGAAACCAAGTACAGGTCCAAAGAGTGACCGTAGTTGAGCGGTTGAATCGCAAATCAGACGCAGCCTCTAAACGGAGAAAGGATTGAAAGTGTACCGGCGTCAGTATTTCCGTCCTGGTGTGGCTTGGGGATTTTCATGAGATATATACATTACCGCTTACCATCAGGTGGAATCGTACTCGAGCGCTAGTCTATATGATTAGAAAAATAAATCTTTATTTCTGACGATCAACAAATTGCTATTGCCCATTAACAAAAAGAGAGCAATTAAATAAAACGTTTTTTATGACTGCTCTGTAGGATTTAATTATAGAATTTCCTCTCAAATCATAGCAATTGATGCAGCAAATGAAAAAAACCTTCTGTTCTATATTTTCAGAAAATCCTGCAAAATTTATAAAAAATTAAAGCAAACATTAACTACATAAGAAATTTCACGCCATTAAAAGTATGTTTGAGGATGACAGTTTAGCGACTTGGAAGGTACGGAAAAGGGTGAATGATGATCTTGCTGATGCTTGAATTGGATTGTTGTGCAATAAATCAAAAGGGACTGCGCATGCGCGACCGTAAGCGTCCCCTTCGCAAGGCATACTATACACATATAGAGGTCGCGCAAGTCGAGAGGTGTCTCCGTTCTATGAGCAACTGTTCACTGCACGTTTCCTTTAAGTAACACAGGCTTCCTGCGTAACTCATTTACTTCTCAATCAAAAGGCTTTGCATCTCCCAGCCGCTCGTACTGCTGGTGCAACTCGCTCGTGCTGCTGGTGCAACTTGCTCGTGCTGCTGGTGCAAATCGCTCGTGCTGCTGGTGCAACTCGCTCGTGCTGCTGGTGCAACTCGCTCGTGCTGCTGGTGCAAATCGCTCGTGCTGCTGGTGCAACTCGCTCGTGCTGCTGGTGCAACTCGCTCGTGCTGCTGGTGCAACTCGCTCGTGCTGCTGGTGCAACTCGCTCGTGCTGCTGGTGCAAATCGCTCGTGCTGCTGGTGCAAATCGCTCGTGCTGCTGGTGCAACTCGCTCGTGCTGCTGGTGCAAATCGCTCGTGCTGCTGGTGCAACTCGCTCGTGCTGCTGGTGCAAATCGCTCGTGCTGCTGGTGCAACTCGCTCGTGCTGGTGGTGCAAATCGCTCGTACTGCTGGTGCAACTCGCTCGTGCTGCTGGTGCAAATCACTTGTGCTGCTGGTGCAAGTCGCTCGTGCTGCTGGAGTAACTCGCTCGTGCTGCTGGTGCAACTCGCTCGTGCTGCTGGTGCAAATCGCTCATGCTGCTGGTGCAAGTCGCTCGTGCTGCTGGAGCAACTCGCTCGTGCTGCTGGAGCAACTCGCTCGTGCTGCTGGTGCAACTCGCTCGTGCTGCTGTTGCAACTCGCTCGTACTGCTGGTGCAACTCGCCCGTGTTGTAGAGTAATTACATAGTGCGTTAGTATACTACAAAATACATATTGCGAAGCATCTTTGTAGCTTTGCCTCATTGTGACCAGAAAGCGATTCACCTCTATGACAAAGTGATACACGGGACAGGAACACGACTCTTTTTTTTCCCTGGGAAATCTTCTTAAAAGATACCTTGCTTCTGGGGGGACGACAAGGTTATGTGGGGCTTCTACCCACTAAAACCCCCTCGGCGGTCTCCCTCAGAGCATTAGGAGAGGCTCCGGAATCTCTTTCAGAACGCACCGAATCGCCTCGACGTCCTCGCCTATAGACGGAGTCGGCCCTTTCCAGACTTCGCTCGGCGGACTCCTTCTGCATCATGACAATTTCACAGAAGGAAACCAGCGCTATCCACCCATTTTTCCTTGCCAGTACATTTATCGCACGACGCCCGCATATAGGCGGACTCCTTCGCGATGGCCTCCGAGTTTAGGCAGCAGTTTATGCAGAGCACCCACTACCTTCTAAATCCTAGGGACCAGGCGGTTGAGGTAGTCCTCCAACCTCCATCGACTAAGGTGAGATCAAGGTATTTCATCGCTGATCCCACCCCGACGAGAACGTCACCTACGCGAATTAGGGAGCTAGGTGGTTCCCTTGTTGTAGGGAGCTTATGGAACCATAGCGCCTTGGTCTTATTAGGCGCTATCCGCAGACCCAATTCTTGGATTTTATTCACGACACATGCCACTCAGAGTTCGGTCTGCTGGATAGTGCTCTCAAAGCTGTCCCCGCAGGCCATCACTAGGGTGTCATCTGCATACCATACAACACTCACATCTGCGGGAAGATGGACTCTAAGGACCGAATCATATGCCGAGTTCCACAATAGTGGGCCCAACACAGAGCCTTGAGATACTCCGCAGTTTACCTCCCTTTTATAAACTGCGGCGTCCCGAGTTACGTACTGGATGCACCTATCCTGCAAGTACGCTTTGACAATGCGTTGCAGGTAGGAGGGCACGCGATGGTACGCCAAAGCCTCCCTAATTATCCTCCATGGCAAGGAGTTAAAAGCGTTGGTAACATCAATGCTAACTGCCACTGCTATACCACCTTGTGTCACCACCCGCTGCGACTGCTCTCAGACGCGAAGAATCGCGTCCACAGTCGATCTCGCTCGCCGGAAGCCGTACTGGCCATCTGAGAGGTCAGAGCTATCAGACGCTCAGCAATTATTCTCTCCAACAATTTACTGGCCTCATTTAGTAACCATATCGGGCAGTATGAAGAGGGGCAGTCCATGGGCCTACTGTCCTTCTTTATGAGTACCATTCTAGCATCCTTGCAGCCTGTAGGGAGCACGCAGGCGCAGAAGCAGCTGCCTTAACCTAACTCCTAAGCCGGCAGCTAAAGCTAGTACCCAAACCCGATCAGGAATGCCGTCGGGACGTACTGCTGTGGCCCCCAGGGAACACGACCCTAATATCCATGTTCCGTCAGGATTGCATATTTTATATATTGTATCTTTTGTTTGTTATATTTTCATAGATTTTACATACGATAAATTATGCTTGGATAAAAATTCCCTACGTGCATTTCACATGGGTCATTATTAGTCCTGTTTATTGCTTAACTATTACACTACTACAGATAGAGATAGTTTGAAGTATCAATTTGGATATTTTTATTGGATGCAGCTGAGGGAAATATGGACATCTGTTCAAGTATCATTCATTATTAAACAATGTAATTTTTCAACATCCACTTTTGTCTAGAACATTACATCACAACTCATCGAAAGTTTAGAGCACACAGCACGAACTAGACGATGTGGACCGCCAGTCCTGTCTCTTCGTTTTGGTCAATCACGAGTATTTACAAAGATTTTTTTCTTTTTATTTAATTAAGCAACGCGACGAGCGGGACGTTCACCTGGTGGTAAGTGATACGCCTGCCCATAACATTGTCACGGTAGTTAGGAGAATATATACTGCAGCACATTGCGTTTGTCGCCCGAGACGTATGTTGAGTCTCGTTACACCGTAACTACATTGTTCAATCACATAGACACATTATTGATAGTTAAAAGGATAAATTCACAGAATTTAATGGGGGTTAATACTCACATCACATATTTATTTATATGCTCAGACAGCCCTTCAGTTACACTTGCTACACAAGCCATGCCCTGGGATACCATTCAGTGAAATAGAAAAAGAATTGAACTGGTGGCCCTTGCAATAATTGCAGTGTTTACAATGCTTCCTCACGCCCTTAAAAAGTGGTGCATATTCCCCTACTTTTGTTGTCATTTTACTTACCACTTGGTTCATAATCTCTCATTAAGTTCTATATCTATACAAACAATAACTAGAGACAGTTATTTAATAACAACCATTTCCCGTTTTATCAAATTGTTTAACAAACAATTTAGATACTCATTTTTAATGTTTCTAACAATCAATTACACTAGAATAGTAATACAACAAGTATAACGTGGAATGTCAGCTAACAATGATTGGTGCAGTTTGATAAATCCATCTTGATGCCGAGTTCACAATGCAGATTTGAGCAGTTACATGTCTTCTGACATTCTAATGGAAGGATGCCAATACCTGCAATATAAATAATCATATTTGTGAATACAAATTTGTGCGTTTAGTAATTTAATGAATTTACTGTCTATTAAAAAATTGTAATGTCTTGTTTCCCTTACCCCCGGACCGAGGTCCGAAGGGCAACTGCATCCCCCGGGCACACGAGGAGGTTATCCGACCCAGCAAACCCAGGTTAGGTTAGGTTTTTTTTTTTTTTTATTAACGTTTGTAACAAAACGCTCACGGAAACACACACCCCGTCGCCAAATTGGGCCGGCGTCGGTGGTAGTGTCGGGCTCCAACCGATTAAAAAGCTTCACACGGGATTCCACACTCCTCCACGTGTTCATGGGGTCGCGGGATAAAGTATTGCAGTTCAGCCGCGACCCCCCAAACGGCGCCCTAATGACCGGGCCCACCTCGGGGAGGGGTGTGAAGCACCCCTCCCGTTAAAAATTCCTACGTGGCGACACGTCGGAATACGAGACGCATCCCCATATGCACCCCAGAAACCCTCTCCAAGGGGGGCACCGGCGCGATGGCCCTTGCCGGTCGCGGCGACAGGTTCCTGCCAAGGGGCCTTTCGGCGGTCGGGCGCTCGGCCCCGCCTTGGGACGGTGACCTGTCATCGCGCTCCGACCGCGTCCTGTCCCCTCGGCATCCGCTCTCGGATACGTTCGGTCTCCCGCTTCTGCGTCATAACAGAGTCGCAGAATCGGGATACCGCATTCCATGACGCCTCGCCACTGACCATGGTCCGGACCACGGACGGTAGCGAGAGGTCACTCCCTATCGCCGGTGAGGCAACCGTACGACGGTTCGAGGAGTCGCCGCTCCCATCCCCGAAGCACCTCTCGACGCACCTTTCGGCGCCACCTCTCCACCTCGTCTGGCGACAGAAGCGAACCCTCCCGCTATGGGCGCACTGTATAGCGCCATAGAGCGCACCACCCCCGTGTAGAGTCGCCGGCATCCGGCGCTCGGCCCGCCCAGATTGGGCAGGAGGCGGCTCAGGGACCCGGCCGCTCGAATCAGCTTCGGGCCCAGCTGCCGAAAGTGCTCGTCGAACTTCCATCGGCCGTCGAGGACGAGTCCCAAGTACTTCATCGAAGTACCGACTCCAGTCCCAAGCGCCGAATGTGCGAGACGACTTTAGCCACGCCCGCAGTCGCCAACACGCGCGCCTCCCTAAAGGTGTCCTCCGTCACCAGGGTGTCGTCGGCGTAACAAGTCACGTCGACTCCACCGAGGTTGGCTCCGCGCAACACCGAGTCGTAGCCGATGTTCCACAGGAGCTGTCCGAGGACCTACCCCTGCGGAACACCGCACGACACACCGTGCCGACACCACTCGTCGCGCGTCGGGTACCTCACGGACCTGTCCGAGAGGAACGCCCCGATCGTACGCCTCAGGTAGACCGGTACCCCGCCGGCCGGTTTCCCCGCTTTCCGAAGCAGGACCAGTTTTCCCGCCTTCCATAGGCGTGGAAACCGACCCTGCCTCAGCAACGCCGTGAACAGCGTCAGCGTCCAGGACTCTAGGGGACCCATAACTAGAGCCCACACGCGGCCGGGTATACCGTCGGGCCCAGGAGCGGTGTCCTTGACACGCATCCTTTGAACGGCAGCCCACAGTTCCCCTACGCTGTCGCTCGGGAAGTCGTCCGGGTCGAAGAAGTCGTCCCCCTCCCCCACTCCCCCACGCCGCGGGACCGAGTCGTTGTCGGTGGCGACCCTCGGTCGTCCCGCCGCGGGAACAGTGTGCGAACCATCCGATCGAGAAGCTCCGATGAGAGGCTACGAGTCAATGGGGGTCGCCAAGGGCGCAGCTTTTGCCGCACCCTCCTATACGGCTTCCTGAAAGGGTCGCCGTCCAACGACTCGAGCATCTCACGTTCGGACGCCTTCTTCGCCTCGGAGATCGCCGCCATCAGTTCGGCCATGTCGGCCCTGTGCGCCGCGTACAGCCGCTCCTCCTCGGCCGTATCGCGCCTCCGTCGAATCGGCACCTGTGGTACTTGCGTCGGCTCGCCACGCACTTAGGAGGCAGGGAGCGGCGCGCCCGCGGCATAGCTGCGTCAAACACGTGCGACACGGCCTGCACGAGCCGCTCCGCTTCATGCTCCACGTCGACCGCCACCTCCTCCACGGAGAGGCCCGCCGCCTTAGCCCGGCCCTCGCGGACCCAGACCTCGACCAGGGCCGTCTCCTCGAGCCGGTCTCGGTTGAGGCGCTTCAGCGCCCACCGAGGGCCGTCCCCGATTAAGGGACGACAAGTATCGCCCGGAGTCGCTAAAGTCGCGGACACACTGTATCGGACATAGAAATGATCCGACAGAGCCTCTACGTCCTCGAGCACCTCCCAATCCCCGATACGGCGGGCCATGGCGACCCCGGCTAACGGTACGTCCACTATGGAGCCGCCGTTTTTCCGCACGTACGTGTTCGCCGTCCCCCGATTGAGCACGACCAAACCCGCTCCTATCGCGAACTCCTCGAGCGCCGCACTGCGCGCGCTCGTCCGCGGGCATCCCCACGCCACCGACTTGGCGTTGAAGTCTGCGGCGAGAAGAATGCGACCCGACCCTAGCCGGCCGACGAGAGCACCGATCTCGTCGAGAAGCCGCTCGAACTCCGCCAAGCAGCGATTCGGCGAGAAATATGCTCCCACGACCAGCACGTCCCCCACCCGCCCGGCGGACGTAATCCCGACCGCGCTCCACCAACTCTAGGTCGGGGGAGCCGTTCGAGGTCACTGTGCCTATGGGGACCGATCCGTCCATCTCTCCCGCCCAGCTCTTCCGCGGTGGGACGTAGTACGGCTCGGTGATCACCGCCACATTTATCGACCGCTTCGCCATTCTCTGGAACAGAATGTCCTGAGCTCTGGCGTAGTGGTTGATGTTCGCCTGGAGGAAGAACAGGTCCATCGTCACTTGACGGACATCTGAACCTCCTTCCGCGCGGCTTTCTCGCTCGCGCCGAGCGCCGAGTGACCCTCGGGCCCCTACCGCCGCGCCTGCCGCCCTTCGTCCCCCACCATCGACGACGCGCGCCCTGTCGCAGGCACCACCGCCGGGTTTATGGTCGGCCTGCTTACCGGCCGCGCTGCATCGGTTGCAGTGCGGATTGGCGGAGCAAGTGGCCGCCCTGTGGCCGCTCTTTCCGCAGCGATAGCACTCATTGCTACGGTCCGAGTCGGACTTACACTGCACCCGCACGTGCCCCTTTTCGAGGCACCGGAAGCAGCGTTGCGGTCTGCTCGCGAGCAGTGTGACCTGCGCAGACACCCAGCCAACCAAGAGTCTGCCACCGTCCACCACCCGCCGAGCCGCAAGCACAGGACACCGTAGCCACGCCGTTCCGAGGCCGGAGGCGCCGAACGAGACGCTGCCCGACCTAACCTGGTCGGCCTTGAGGTTCCTCGACTTGCTGGCGATCGTACTGATCAGCTCAGCGTCGTTGAGAACCATCCGCTGCAACGCCCCAACCGTCTGCTCGTCTGGAGCCGTCCTCGACTCCAGCGCAGGCGATTGGAAGAGCTTCCGCTCCCGGTTTCGGCGGAACCTCGCCGCCGTCGCGACGAGTTCCTCTTCCGCCTGGAGCCTCAGCTCCTGATGCCTCTAGGCGTCGAACGCGGCCTTGGCCTTGCTAAGGCCGACATACTTGCCCGTCGTGGGCGGACGCCCACGTCGCTCCGGCTTGGGGCCGGGGTATTGCTCTCCGGCGCTCTTGCCGTCCTCCTCCGAGGAAGTCGACAAGCCGTCCTTGCTGGGACGTTATCGTTTGCGGTCCTGCCAAAAGCGGGATCCGCCTGAAGCAAACGTAGTGAGGCTGCCATCTGAAACGGCAGCCTCGTTGTCGCTGATGCAGGAAACAGGGACCATGTTTACATCGCCCCCCCCCGTTTTGGATGGCTCCCAGGGTAGCCGCTCCAGCACTACCCGCGCTGTGTGCAGCGTTGTGTGTGCAGCACGTTGCGCGAGCCACTGCCCGGGCCCTCCACGGAGGAGGGCTCGTGGGCGAAGGTGGTCGGCCGGAAGGCGCGGGCCTGGGCCGCGAAGAAGGCGGCCCTCGCCAAGAAGGCGGCCCCAGTCAAGAAAGCGGCCCCCGCCAAGAAGGAGACCAAGCTTGCGCCGCCCAAGACGGCCGCGGTGATAGTTAAGCTGCGGCCCGAGGCGGTGGCCGAGGGGACGTCTTACCGGGAGGTCATGAGCTCCCTGGTGAAGACGTCCGCCCTCGAGGACTTGGGCCTCGTGGGCCAAGTGCGGGTGCGGCGCACCATGGCGGGGGCCCGCCTGTTCGAGCTGGGTGCCAGCCACGGCCACGACGTCGCGGACCAGCTAGCGGAGAAGATGAAGACTTCGCTAGCTGGGGTGGCCGACGTCGTCCGGCCGGTCAAAACCGCGGATCTGCGGGTGACCGAGCTGGACGACTCGGCCACCAAAGAGACGGTCGAAGCTGCGGTCGTCGCAGCAACGGGCTGCCCGGCCGGGCAGGTGAAGGCCCTGTCCGTAAGGGACGGGCCCGGGGGGATGGGCACCACCATCGTAACGTGTCCGGTCGCCGCCGCGAAGCTGCTGGCGGAGAAGGGCCGCGTCCTGGTCGGGTGGACCTCGGCCAGGATCGTGGCTCTGGAGCAGCGCCCCTTGCGCTGCTTCAACTGCATGGCGATCGGGCACACCTCCGCTACGTGCCCATCCCCCAAATGCCGGAAGGATCAGTGCTTCCGATGCGGGAAGGTGGGTCACAGGGCCGGCGAGTGCTAGTCGGAGTTCCGATGCTCCGTCTGCGCCGACTCTGGTCGGAAGTCCAACCACTTGATGGGGGAGAGAACTTGTCTCCCCCCCAGGGTCAAGGGAAAGGCTGCGGCCGGGACACCTTCCCGCGTCGCGGAGAAGAATAGTGCGCCTGCAGGAGGTGAGAACATGGTCATCAATTAATTGATGGCCCACATCTCACTCCTGCAGGCGAATCTCAACCACTCCGCCAGCGCTCAGGACTTGTTCCTGCAGTCGTTGGCGGAGTGGGGATGCCACATTGGCGTGGCATCAGAGCCGTACAGGATTCCCGCCCAATCATCGCCCATGGGTTGGGGACCTGGACGGCACGTTGGCGGTGCTGGCGAGAGCGGGCGCCTGCCCCCTCTTCAAGTCACTAGAGAGGGGGCACGGCTACGCGGCGGCAGGTTGGCGCCGGAAGACGGGCAGGCTTTTCCGGGTTTCAGCCAAGCAACTCTCCGGGCGCCTCCGCGTATAAAACTCCTCCTGGTGGGTGCCCGCGGGGAGCAAAGGCACCCACCTGCCGTCCCGTACCAGCCCCTCGCGGGACCGGCACGTTGGGGCCCCCCGACCCCACAGACGACCGCGCGCGCTCACGACGGAGCGCATGCCCGGCCGCCGCCTTCCCGTGGAGCAGCGCCTGCGCTGCTTCAACTGCATGGCGATCGGGCACACCTCGCTTCGTGCCCATCCCCCAAATGCCGGAAGGATCAGTGCTTCCGATGCGGGAAAGGTGAGTCACAGGGCC
>JARDWC010000417.1:0-32765 GCA_029032895.1 Troides oblongomaculatus | reverse complement strand
CCACTGAGATGTGTGCGTGACCCCCATACCCACTAAAACCACCACCGCTTGTCCCGCCATACGCATACTGGAGACGCCCGGGTTTCAGTCAAGCAACTCTCCGGGCGCCTCCGCGTATAAAACTCCTCCTGGTGGGTGCCCGCGGGACCGGCACGTTGGGGCCACCCGACCCCAAAGACGACCGCGCGCGCCCAAGACGAAGCGCACGCCCGGCAAACGCCCTCCCGTGAAGGAATTGGGCGGCGGTCTGCTCCCTCCAGACTCCCCCCCCCCACTTAGACGAGGGAGGGGGTACAAAAACCAAGACTCCCCTGGGGGTGCGTCCCCTGTCCCCCAAACACGACAAAAGGCCCAAAGGGCCACGCCTAACAGCCCGAAGGCCACCTCTACCGTGCTCGGCTAGGGGCCCGTCGCTCACGGCGGGAGGAAGCGGACGGCGTAGTTCTGCCGCCGCGCTCTCCCACCGGCCCGCCGCCGCCTGCAAGGTGCGGCAGCGGCGTCGGCCTCCCTCGTGCGCTCGGCGGCCTCCTTCTGACGCATCACTGCGCCGCAGAAGGAGGCCACCGCCTTCCAAGACCTCTCGCTGCTCAACATACGATCGATTACAGTCGGCAGCGAGAGGTCAATGCCGACTTGCACGACGAGGGAGTGGCGTTGCGGCCCCCATGCCGGGCACTCTGCCAGAGTGTGGTGCGCCGTGTCAATCGGCGCACCACACCCACCACCACCTGGTGGTGGTACTTGCCGAAACAACCATGGCCTGTCAGCACCTGCAACAGGTGGGACGTCAAAGCCCCGTACCGCCGGCTCATCCACCGGGACAGGTGGGGCCTGATGGCCTCCACCGTGTCCCCGCCGGCGGCAGGGTTACCTAACTCCGTCTCCCACCGCCGGATCAGGGCGTCATGGGCAACGCGCCTGATCCGGCGGACCGTGGCCGGGTCCGGCCGACGCTCTCCGGCATCCCGCAGAAAGAGGTACACTTCCGCGAGCGACTGCGCCTGTAGATGCCAAGGCGCATCGCCCGCGAGAAGCGTACTCGCCGTCCAGGACACCGTACGGTACGCCCGACAGGCTCGGACCGCCAGGATACGTTGGGCCCTCTTCAACACGGGCCCGTTCCTGGCGGTCTCGCACCTATCCACCCATACAGGCGCACCGTACAGTGCCATACTCCGCAGGATGCCAGAGTATAGGCGCCGACACAAATGACCCGGCCCCCCGCCATTGAGCAGCAATCTGCCAGGCGCAGCGGCGGTGGCGGTGAGCTTCGGGAAAAGCCGTTCGAAGTGCTCCCCGAAGCTCCAACGCCCGTCCAGAGTGAGCCCTAAGTACTTGAGGGCCCCCCGCACTGGGACCCTCTCGTCCCGGACGGGAATGATCGCGCCCCGGGGTGGACCCCTGCGGGGTCCGTGGAAGAGGAGGGCCTCCGTCTTCGTGAGGGAGACCCTCAGACCCAGCTGCTCGATCCGGTCCACCACCAGCGACGTGCTAGTGGCGGCCAGACGAGCAGCCTCGTCGTAACTCCTCCCCCGGGCCGAGACGAGGGTGTCGTCCGCGTAGCATAGTACCTTCGTCCCGGGTAGGACCGGCTGCCGCAGCAGCCAGTCGTACGCGAGGTTCCACAGCAAGGGGCCCAAGACCGACCCCTGTGGAACCCCGCTCTCCACGCGCCGCCGATGTAATTCGCCGCTGCCATCAACCCAGACGATCGTCCTGTCCCGGAGGTACGCCCCCAACAGCCCGACCATGTCGGGGGGGAGCCGGAAAAACTCCTGCGCCCCCCTGATCGTCGCGAATGGCAGGCTGTTGAAGGCGTTCTCGATATCTAAGGACACCCCCAGGACCACCTCGCCGTCACCGAAGGCCTCCAGACAGAGGCCCTTCAGGTCGAGCAGGGCGTCGAACGTGGATCGCCCTGCTCGAAATCCGTACTGGGCTTCATGGAGGCCCGGTCCCACCTCGGCGAGGTGCCGAACGAGACGGCCGGCCAAGATCTTCTCGAAGACCTTACCCGCCTTGTCCAGAAGGACGATCGGTCTGTACGCGGAAGGGGAGTCGGGGTCACGGTCCCCCTTCCGCAGCAGGCAAAGCCTGCCCGTCTTCCAGCGCTCCGGGAACTGCACGCGCCGAATGCAGGCGTCGTACAGTCCCCGGAGCTCCTCGCGCAGGTGTCTGGCGGCCACCCAGAGAGCCCTCGATGGAATCCCGTCGCTCCCCGGAGCCGTACGTCGACCCCGGAGACGATCCAGGGCCACGTCCAGCTCCTCTTCCGTCAGAGGAGGGCCCTCCTCTGTGGCCGCCGCGGGGGCGGTGGTGGACATAACCGGGGGCTGGAATGACGCGTCAGCCCCCGGGAACAACCGGTCCACCGCCCCTTGGAGGAAGTCCGGGTCCAGGGCCTCCGTTTAGGGGGCGCCAGCGGCACAGAGCTTCTTCCGTGCCATCTTGAACGGGCGCCCTCATGGATCCCTATCGACCTCTGCCAGTAGTTCCTCCCAGGCAAGGGTCTTCGCCCGGACTATGGCGAGCCGCAGGGTCTTGCGGGCTTCCGCATACTGACCCTGCAGCCGCTCCTCCTCCCCCGTCACCTGCATGCGCCGACGCCGACAACGTTGCAGTGCCTGGCGACGAGCCTGGGCTGCCGCCCGGAGGCCGGAGAGCTCCTCCGACCACCAGTAGAGCTGGCGGCGGTCCGCAGGACGTCGCCGCATCCTAGGCATGGCCGCATCGCACACCTCCTGAAAAGCGCTGTGGATGCGACCTTCCAGCTCGTCGACGCCGACGTCGTCTGAGCCTCGGGGCATGTTCCATCTCTGGAACAGCGCCGCCTCCTCGGCGAGCTCCTTGTCGAACTTGCCGAGGACCCAACGAGGGAAGTGGAACCCGGGGCGCGATGATGTCGTGCCGCGCCCCTGAGGAGGGGAGACCTCGAACCTGATATATCGGTGATCCGATAAGGTCTCCACCTCCTCTTCCACCCGCCAATTTGCCACACGGCGCGCGAGCGCCGGTGAGGCAAAGGAGAGGTCCACGATGGACCCCCCCGACCCTCGCACGCACGTGAGCGCGTTTCCCTCGTTGAGGAGGCTCAGACCGGAGAGCAGTGCCCATGCCTCAACCGCTCTCCCTCTCGCGTCGGTGGCGGTGCCGCCCCAAGAGCGAGACTTGGCGTTAAAGTCGCCGAGGACCAAAATCTCCCTCGGCGACAACCTGCCCACGGCGGCTCTGACAGAGTCGAGAAACACCTCGAACTCTCTCTGCCAGGGATCGGTTGGGGGAGAAGTACACCCCGATGACAGCGTACCTCCCCCAACCTGCAGCCGCAACAACTCACAGGACCCAAGCTCTCGCCTGCTCGTGGTGCGCCTTGATAATCAATAGACGAGGCTTGGCTCCCCTCAACGCGTATTGGGCCAGCGTGGTGGGAAAAGCCTCAACTCCCCCATATGAACCTGTACATATAATAGCCCCTAGTCGCCAGCGGTACCGAGGGCCATGCTACTTGTATAGTGGATGTCTATCGGCTGATGATGATCATTAAATCCTATCTTCTCTTGGTTTTATATTAATAAGACACTGATTTTGAATCTATGTTATTATTTTCTTTCAGAGTGGCGACCAACACTCCTCATTTAGTGAGTCTCGGCACCGGCCGCTTGAGCACCGCTGTCACTTTACTACCCATAAAACAAGGTAACTTAACTACCTTACATAATTTTATTAGTAATAAATGTATATTTTAATCAATAGAGCTAGTGCTAGACCATATCGTTAAAAGTGGTGATATGGTCTGGGGTGGTGAAGAGCAATAACTTAGTAACAGCCTATTCAGTATTACCTTGAAGACCACAGAAGTATATTTAGTACGGGTATACCGACACCAGCAAGTTGTTGCACCCAATTGCTGTTCTCATCGAGAACATGGTAGCTGAATCTCTTGGTTAGTAAACTGGGAATGTTAACAGCATAACGATGGTGATTCACCCTGGATCTGATGTGAATTTCACTGGTGGTGTATCGATAGAGAGGATCAATAAAATGTAATTCCAGCGCACACTTTTCAAGATGTGTCCTGGAGAACAAAAACAGGATATCTTTTGAAGTTTTTCCTTCCCAACAAAAAGTAGGTTTCCATTGCTGGAGACCCTCAAAGTAGGTACCACAGCAACTCCAATATCTACAAAATAGTAGTGTGTAAACATTACTGTGTTCTGATACAAGGAATATCGTTATTAGTAAAACTACTGATACAATAAGAATCATCGTCGTGCCTTGTGACTGCTCTTTAAAAAAAATTATCTGGTGCTTCCAGGTCGGGTTACAATAGGTTCGGATCCGACATGCGACATATACGTGGTGGGCACTGGAGTCGCGTGCGTGCACTGCCACGTGGAGAACTCCCACGGCGTGGTCACGCTGTACCCGGTGAGCGGCAGCACGCTGCTGGACGGGCTTCCAGTCGATAAACCCACCAGGCTATCACAGGGTAAGGATATACTCGATAAACTTTATTAATAGTGTAACTTTTTACGGGTGGTAGGAGTCAGATGGAATAAATTACCATACATCTATTTCCGGCAGTGGACGTCCATCCTTTGAGATGATAATGACATGTTCAGGATGACCTGGTCATAAAGTTCAATAACCCAGAAGAAGCTTCATCATTTCTCTCTTAGTACGTCATCTGTGGACGCATGGATCCTTCATGATGGTAAGGCTGCCATTACCCTATACTGATATCATCCGATATATCACAAATGATATCGGTCATTGTGCTGTATTAGAATTCATAAAAAGATGTAATAGGATACGTCTCGAAGATGCGCGTTTGATCTTCCGGTGAAGGAGAACATCGTGAGAAAACCGCCATTCCGCAATTGACCAGCCTTCCTTCTTCCTGTCCTTTTCCCAGCTATGTGGAGTCGGCACAGTATGTACTCCTCCTTCTCCACATCCCTCTATCAGCCGTCATATCTGAATTCACACACTTCATACACACTGCATCTTTCACACAGTCCATCCACACTTTCTTCGGCCTTCCTCTACCCTTATAACCATCCACGTTTATTCTCATTACTTCTTTTGTTATATATCCTTCATCCCTCTGCACAACATGCCCGTACCACGTTAAACTCTTGCTCCCCAATTTCTGTCACTGGAGCAACTTTCAGACTTCCTCTAATATACTTATTCTGATTGTCCAGCAATTGACCACAGTAGTGGAAAAATGGTGTTTAATTCATCCCTTGTAAGGTAATTATAACACCTCACTATTTCGTTTCCAGGCAGCATGCTGACCATCGGCCGCTCCAATTACTTACGCTTCAACCATCCGGAGGAGGCGAAGCTGATGAAATCGGTGCTGCCATCAGGCCACGTCTCAATGGCGCCCATACAATTCCAACCGAACGAGCAGTGCCTGCCGCCTGGTGAGGCCTTCAGTTTTCTTTTAAACCATCGATTCAGAAAGAGGGATGTTATAATTTCTAAGTTTATTGATCTTTGGTTCTACAGCATCTAAATAGCAGAGCATGTTATAATGAAAAGCTGTTAAGCAATATGATGTTCATGAGATCATTTCTAGTTTCCATTGAAAAGTCACACAGAATTCTATTCTTCCGGTTTGAAAGGCGTGATAGCTGGTGAAATTTTGGAGTAAGAAATCTATAACGACTAGACTTTATAGCGACAAGCGGAATGTGGTGCTGTGTATATATTTTTATTTGTCGCCACGTGATTGCAGTTAACAATGCATGAAAGTCCAGGTCATCTCAGAAAATAGGTTCTAAAATTTTGATTTTCTTTCATAATTTTATTTATTTCGTATCCTGGCTTCCTCAAAATGTAAATTATACTAATATGAATACTAATTTTATTTCCTTTGGTCCAGGCTACGTCAATCACCACACGGAGACATCACATGGTTACCATAACAACATCCAAAAAATATACAAAGACACCAGTCTCTCCCAATTAGATCAGGACCTTGATATGACGCTCAGAGAGGTGTCGCGGAGGAAACCCCCCGCAGTCCCTAAAAAACCACACAGAGATATAGACCAGTCCGACTCGAATTCCGATCAGGAGCTCCGACCGAAGATGTCCGGGATAATGGCAAAAGTGTCCAAGTTCGAATACTACGCCAAGCAGCAGAAAGTCGGCCGCAGCCAATTCTACACTACAAACGAGAATGAGATCTCTCCCAAAGTGTTCAGCTCCAACTCCCTAACCGTCAACACTCCAGCCAGAGACGTCCTTGGCGGTAAAACGGTACCCAACTACGTGACCAAGTTCAAACACGAACAGAAGATGATTATATTAAACGAGAACAATCTAGAAAGTAAAAACTCTTACTCCAACGTAGTCAGGAGTAAAACGAAGATCGAGGACATCGTTCGCAACTTCGACGACACCAACAAGCTGCCGAAGAAGATCAACAACGAAAGCAGAGAGAACATATACGGGAGGATCAATGTGAAAGAGAAGAGCGAGTCTAAGAGCAATCTGGATTGTAGGAATAATCTAGAAGTTGATGCGGAAGGTTCTAGAAGAGAACAGAAGGCAGCCGCGACGGTGTCATATGAAAGAAATCCGCAGTACTTACCAGTTTACAATACTCAGTATGACAGAAGTGTGGAAGCGGAGAATATGAGGATAAAGGTAAGCAATATTTAATTTGTACCAAATTTCCGGCTGATGATGATCATACGTTACAATGGCTCTTAGAATATTTACACAACATCACATAACATAGCATCTATTATAATATTAGGCTATATTGTATTTTATTTTACTTGCCGAAGCAATGAGACAAACAGGTCATCCATCATCATCAGGTGATAGACATCCACTACTATACATAAACCTCTCATAAAGATCTTCAGACCGATCAGTTCTATGCTGCAAGCACCCAGCAGCTCCCCGCGACCTTCAATCGTATCTGGGAGTCATCATATGAGTGCATTTGGACTATTTGCCACCAAGATGGCCTAATGCGAGTTCGTGAAGGCCAGAGCTTTGTTTATTGATTATCAAGGTACACCACGAGCAGGTGAAGTTGGCTTGGATCCCACGAGTTGCTGTGCGGGACCCCTTACAACCCAACAGGACATACACCTGATGGTATTCGATACACCTGTCATATCAATTATTTTTTATATAGCAAGACAGGACGGTCATCTGACGGTAAGGTGATACGTCTGCCAATACCGACGTGGAGCATGTTAGGATGATATACACTGTACCATATTGTTCTCGTCGCGTTAAAACATAAGATGTTCTTTCATTCCCTCAGTAACAACACTAGTTTCAACGCCCTTCAATTCAGATACTATTTGGCGGTATAAATAGACGCTGTGGTGTTAGGTACCACAGCATTTAGACGGTCTCCAGCAACAAGGAAATATTTTTTTATGTATAATACTATTTGGACCGATCGATGTGGAGATCTTTGGGGGAGGCCTATGTCCAGCAGTGATATCAATCAGCTGATGATAATGATGGTGTAATAAGATTCGTTTAACAATGTAATCTACTCCAACAAATTAGATATGTACATGTAACTACTATTGGAACAGATTTCACACATAAAAAGGATTTAATCAAACTCACTGATAAGCGATAAAATTAAGAGTCTGTAATTGAAATTAAGGAAAACAATAGCGCTATCTCGAGATAAACTTTGACGTAATGATAATATAATACACTGCGGTGCTGCGATGCGACAAATGTGGCAGCGGCGTCGCGGACCTTTGCCAGTGCGGGCGTTTTTAAAAAAAAAATTGACATATGTGCTTAAAGAAATAAACGCTCATTTTAAAAATGGAATCGCGTTACACACCGTGAAGTAGTTTGTGAATTAGCCGTACGTGTGCCCTTGAGTTATTTTTTTTTTAATTATTACCACATTTTAAAAACGCGTGAATGTGAAAGTGACATAAAGTGATCATTTGTGAAATAGTGTTTTTATTAGCGGTGTTATCATTAAATACTAAACTTATGCAGTTACCCTCAATTTCTTGTGGTCTGTCTTTCTTGCCCTGTCTCCAAGAAGTATGATCATGTATGGCAGACTTTAGTAGAGGTGTTCATCTGTTTGGTCTTTATGGACCATTGTCAGCCAAATGACTTTACCGTTGACAAGTTTAAGACTGTCTCATCAACATGGTCATCTGACTATCTTTGAACATCGCCATATTACCTTAAAATTAACTCAATTATTATATCCATAATCAATAATAGACGTTATATTAAAATATTAATAGAAAAAAAGAGGAACTTGAGAACATATTTTCTGTGATTTTTTAAATTATACTTTATAATATTAAAAAAAAAAAACTATTGTCAAGATGATTATTAACACGCAAATGGCGGACAAGAAGAAATTCTCGCAGAAGCGACTACTCAAATTGTTCATAAAGAATCTAAAGCAAAACACGCTGGCTTTAAAAGAGTTAAAATTCTCTATGGACAGAAAATGCGTCGCGGAAACTGACAAAGAGAACATCATCGAATTAGCGAACTCCGTGAACGAGAAACTGGAAATTGTTCACAAACTACGAAACGACATTAAAATATATCGTACCATAAACACAGTGCTCACCAACCATTACATAAAGGAGACGAGGGACCACGAAAATACCATAGACAATAAAATAATACGCTTGGAGACGAAGATAAAACAGTCCTACGACGATTTGAGAGCGGAGATATCCAAGATGGCGGATGTTTTGTGTGTTGCCAGCGACAACGAGAAAATTCCCACCCCCATACAGAACAGTAACGTTATCACGGTGGGGGGAATTTTAAATGTAAACAGTTTAACGAATTTTACTTAAGGAATGAGATTTATAATAATATTATTAGGAAGATTGATAAACTGTTTTGTGGCATGGTGAGTGTGCAAACATATGTGTGAGCTAATTTTTTTTTAATTAAACATTTATTATAATCAGCTGATGGATGTCCACTGCTGAACATAGGCCTTCCATAAAGATTACCACACAATTGGGTGAAGAGTCGTATGGGAGGATTTGAGCCATTTACCGCCACGCTGGCACAATGCCTGGCGGGAGCCAGATCCTCGTTTGTTGATTAACCAGGTGCACCACGAGCAGGTGACCTGGGTCAGTGAGTTATTCTGGCGGGAACCTTTATACCCCTTTAATTAAACATTACACTATAGTTAAGATATTTACACAACACACATAAAAGATATTTTCTTTAAGAAAGTACGTCTGATCTGCGTTATTAGTGCTAAATGTTCCCAAAAACCGTTTGGGTTCCCCACCAGATCCTACTTCAGCCAAACAGTTGAGTTCATACATTATTGTTCCGGTTTGAAGGGCGTTGTATCTAATGAAATAATTTGGGTGATGAAAGTTAATAGATGTTTGAAAGCCACGAGCATAATGTGATACAGTGTATATCATTCTAGCCATCGTCATGCTTTTAGGGGAGACGTGTATCACTAACCATCAGGTGAATTTGTTGAATAAAAAAAAATAAGACATCATTTTATATACCTCCCTTGTATATCATCCTGCTTAGTGCAGTATTGTTATGGACAGGCGTCGATCTTACCATCAGCTGAACGTCTCAATAACCTCAAAGTAAAATTCAACATTTTCCACCTAAAGGCGATGAGTACATGAGTGCAGTGTATATCATCCTAACTAGCGCCACGCCCAGAACGAGAATATCGCGCTCGTCTAGTATTCCTAGAATATGGCTATTAATAAATACATACATACATATATATATATATATATATATATATATATATATATATAATTAATCACACTAATCGGCCCATCCAATATCTTTCATAGGCTTTGATAAAGTCAGTAATGTGGTCGTTGTATCGTAACCTCATTGTTAAGATTAGCTGCAGTGTACACAACCGTGTTTGTTTGTCGCTGCAGTTAAAGGTAAATTAGAGAACTTGTATATATAAGGTTAGGTAATTTAAATGGTGAGAGCGTGCGGCCTTCATTCCGAAGGTCGCGGGTTCGAATCTCGAATTTAATATTTAAATTGTGTACATTTGTGAACTTTAGTAACATCAGCGAATAACAAACGGTGAAGGAGAACGTCGGAAACCTGCACATGAATTTGAATTTATTCTAAACTATGTGTGACGTCACCAATCCGCATTGGGCCAGAGTGGTGACTATGGCCCATCGCCTTCATATTGAAGGTAGGCCTGTGCCCCAGCAGTGGGGACGTAAATTGGCTGTTGAAAAAAAGGAATACATTGTAAAGACGCCTAAACTTTCCTTTTTCTTTTGTGTGGAAAATCTTTGGTATATACCCTACTTGAATATACCCTACCCTACCCTCTGAATGGAAATCAGGGTTATATGATATTCTTACTCACTAAAACCCCTCTCAGTGGTCTGCATCAGTGCATTCGGAGAGGCTCCGGGATCTCTTACAGAACACACCAGTGCCTCTCTATTCTCCTAAGCACCATCGCTGAGCCATACGCTGTCCCACGCAGGTTCGCTTGTTGAGCAATAGGGGGGGCCCCCATCCCCAAGGCCCGCAGACCTTTTAAGTCGCCTTCTATGACAGGCAGAGCCTAACTTAAGTCCTATTCTTAGAGACCTAAGAGTTGACAGACAATCTTACTTATTACCCGTACTTTCTAATAGTTTAGAATATATCGCTATTTTAATTGTATTCATGTTTAAGATTACTCTGCTTATATTTTATCTCAAGGCTTCGATGAATGTTGTGTAAACATCCCAAGTATCTTTAACTATCTGTTCAATGTATACCTTGATTCGTTGTTTGATAATATTATTTAAATAAAATTGTTATTTAAATACTGTGAGATATTTATATAATAGGGGGACCGGAAAGTAATGTCGTTTCTGCGCATGCCAATACTTGATTGTCATTTGTCAGCTCATTGTTTTGTTCAGAGGCGTACCAAAGACATTGTGAGGTTATAGTGATTTCTTTACTTATAGACAATTGAATTACAATTTTTTTTTGTAATTTTGGGTAAAATGGCCAGCCAAATACCAGAAGAGGTACACATCCGGCATTGCATGCTCTTTGAGTTTCGCAAGGGAAATAACGCAACAGTTGCTACCAAAAACATTTGCGATGTTTATCCAAATGCACTGGACATTCGTAAATGCCAAAGGTGGTTTTCCAAGTTCAAATCGGGTAATTTTGATCTTTCCGACTCGTATCGATCAGGAAGACCATCAGCGTTAGACAACGACGTGTTAAGGGCGGAAGTGGAAGCAAATCCGTGTCAGACGATCGAGGAATTGTCAAACAGTCTCAACAAACCTTGGTCGACCATCCAAGAACATTTGAAGCAGATTGGAAAAGTAAGCAGAGCAGGTGTTTGGGTCCCGCATAATCTGTCCGAACAGAATAAGGCTAACCGATCAATCACATGCAACTTATTGCTTCAACGACACAACACAGAAGCGTTTTTTGATCGCTTGATCACAGGAGATGAGAAATGGGTCCTGTATGATAACCCAAAACGCAAAAGGCAGTGGCTCTCTCCAAATGAAATCCCTCGGAGTACTGCTAAGCCAGGTTTACACCCCAAAAAAGCGCTTTTGTGTGTTTGGTGGAGTATTCGCGGCATTGTTCATTTTGAATTACTGAAACCTGGAGAAACTGTTACTGCAGACCTCTGCAGCGAACAATTGCAGCGAGTCAATCAATCTTTAATTGAAAAGTGGCCAGCGATTGTCAACCGAAAAGGCGTCATTCTCCAACATGACAATGCAAGACCGCACTGCGCAAGGCGAACTCTAGAAAAAATTAATGAATTGGGGTGGGAGGTGCTGCCTCATCCACCATATTCGCCCGATGTTGCACCATCGGATTTCCACTTATTCCGAGCGCTGCAACACTTTTTAAGTGGCAAAACATTTGCAAATTTGGATGATATCCAAAATGCCATCTCTAGATATTTTGCCGAAAAACCAATTAATTTTTATCGATCAGGGATTGAAAATTTACTCACTAGATGGCAAAAGGTTATTGACAATGATGGGGAATACATCATTGATTAAAAATAAAGACTCGTTAAAAATGTATGTGTTTGTATTTAGCGTAAGAAAACGACATTACTTTCCGGTCCCCCTAATAATATACTTTATATTCACCTGATGGTAAGCAATACGCCTGTCTCTAACAACATGATGCTAGTTAAGATTCTGTACACTGCACCACAATTTAATCAATATCATCATCATCATCAGCCGATATACGTCCATTAATCGACCGTAGAGTACTAAGGGTTTGGTATGTTTGGATTCATACCACAGCCTAATCGAAGCCTTAAAACATAAGATGTTGAGTCTCGTTCTTCTTCTTAAAGTGCCTCTTCAGCTAGTGAAGGTGAATGATCAGCGCGGTACAGTCCTTTCTGTCTTTAGTTCCGGGGAACAATTCTCGTTGAGTCTCGTTACCCCAATAATTACACTAGCTACAACGCCCTAAGATAAACGCAGTAAGATTTGCACAGTACTATTTGGCGCCAGAAATTTGAACTTTCCTTGACAGTCTCCAGCAAAAGATTTTTCAATACTCGAATACAATGTTACCTTTTACACACACTTGATAGGAAGTGATAGGCCAGTCCATAACAAGAAGGCGACAGCCAGGATTGTATACACAAGACCACATTGCGCTTATCGCTTGAGACGAGAATAAAAATATTTCGTTACCCCAATAATTACACTAGCTACAACGTCCTTCACATCGGCACAAAGTAATGTTTCCACAGTACAGTTTGTCGGCTGCAATAGGCGCTGCGGCGGTGCCTACTTAGACGGTCTCCGGCAACAGAGAATTACCTCCAGTAGTCAGTAGTACAGTCAGTCTTTGTTCTATATAGAAAATATCTCTTTCAGGCTTACCAGGACAGAATAAAAGAGGAGGAGCAGAAGGAAGCGGAAACGGCGCGGTTGGAGGAGATACTCAACATGTGCGCGGAGTATGAACGTCAAATTGCAACGGGTATGTTATTGAATTCTGAACTGATTCCCTGGGGTAGTGGATAAAAGATCGACTAGTAACATGAAGGTCTATTCGATTCTAAAGACTCATATTATGGAGTTTGGCTGGTGGTATAGTCGATATATATGGCATTAAGTCCGCCTTTACACGAGGTGTATAAAGTTAAATAAATATCTTTCGTGGAGTCTTCCATCCATCAGTGTACGTCTTGATCACAAGTGCCTGTTATGAACTACCGCCTCCTCTTCAAAGGAAAAAAACTAAAACAAACTCATTTTAATGTCTATATGTAACCTATTAACAATAACAAAAATTTGATTTATTCTCTCCTTCTCTCTCTCTCTCTCTTATTGTGTATATAAAGCACCAACACCTACTAAGGGAACTATGATTGATGATTCTACATCTGTCACATAATAATGGACAATAATAGAATATTTCTCTTCCAGGTATCCCCATAACTCCCACGGAAAAGAGGTCACACAACAAAATAATAACGAATGGATCTCTACCTCGCAGTGTTGCCCTCAACAACCCGAACTTCATACAAACCAGTGAAGGATACTATAAGTAAGTTCCTTTAATATATTAAAAAAAAAATCAGCTTCTTACTTTAACGATTTATTAAAGTATTTATAAAAGAAAAATGAAATAAGAATCTATTGATGCAGTGTAAATTGTAGTTATTGGCTATGTTCAGCTGTGGGATAGCAATAAGATAAATGAGGATCATGTTGACGTATTTTGTTTAAATGAAGAAGGTTACCTCCCAATGACATGAATGTGACTAAATGATTCTTGCTTACACGAACATACATAGTATCCCTGATCATTTATATTAATGAGCCAATCAAGCTTAAGCTATTAGCTCTAAATTTAAATTAGAAGTAAATAAAAAAAAATTCTATTCATCTACTTCCAGGTTCGATACTAGTCATAATCGTAACAATTCAATGAATAACTCATTGCCTATACAAAGGAATTTGTCCAGCTACGAGAATTACGACGACACGCAGTCGCCCACGCAAATAGAACAGCTGACACCTGAAGTGACCATAGGGCAGAACTACGAGAACGTGGGCCGAATGGACGAGATAGGCATACCGGTGTTCGACGATGATTTCTCCGACGTATCTAGCCCCATTCTTATAAGGAAGAACGGTGAAAGAGTACTGTCCGCATCGCCTATAGGCAGTCCGTACGAGAATATTTACTTTAAAAACAACACCTACGCAAACTTCAAACCGAAATCGCCGAACACCCAAAGCCCTAGGACGAGGATAAAGACCACTTTCGCGCATAAGAATCTCTCATCGCCCCAGTACTTCGTGTTCCCTACACCTCCTCCGACCGATCAACAACCAAGCTTCGGTCCAGAAACTTTAAATACCAAAAAGGACAGTTTCGAAACAACAGAAAATTCTATATGTGACGGTATTGAGAAGCAACTAAGTCTAGAAGAAGAAATACCAATGATAGACGACGCAGATTTAACTAACGATCTAGAATTTAGATATTCAAGAGTGTTAAGCGACAAGCCAGCCGATGAGAATAAGGATGTTCAACAAAATGATAAAAATCTTAGTTCAGGTGAATTTAGCGTTGAAAGGACTTTAGTTAAAAATCAGAGCTTCGACGATGTAAAGAAAGAGTTGATGGCAGACATTCCGGAGTTGGAAGAATTCGAGAAAGACTTGAAACAAAATAAGCGCGATAAAATAATCAAAGCTATAACTGACGATATAAAGAAAATAGACCTAGAAGCGAGCTCTATTGATAGCGCGGTGCTGGACGATAACGCGGATGACTTGAAAACAAAATACGACAGTTTAAAAGAAGAGAGAAAAAAATTGGTTGCGGAGATTCACGACATAAAGTGTAAAATGTCTGAAATTAGATCACAAGAAGACGACATATTGCGGGAGGCAAGAATAACGATAAATTATAATTTAGTTGTCATTTGAGTATTCTATTACAGTTTCTGTCTTCGGGATCTGATAAAGCACTAATGTATATACATAATCATACAAAAAAATAACTATATCTAGACTTACTATTCACACAGTTCATAACCACAAAACAGAAGATTTTTTTTCATTTAATGTCCAAAGTATCTTATTGCCTCTTTGCTCAGCACTTGAAATTTAGCGTGTGATGATGATTATGATGAATTCTAACGAAAATAACTAGTAGTACTTTACTTCTTTTTTTCGACGACGTTTTAGGCACAAGGCTTGCGGATCCAGTATCCTAAATCAGTACTTTACAATATATTTATTGAACCACAAAATAGTAAATAATTAATAATTGTTTGTCTCTTAGTTGGAAATGGAGAAAGCACTAATAAAAGGTGAATACGATTCCGAAATAGCGATTTTAAATATAGAACAAAAGAAAAAAGCACAATTGGTAGAGAACGCAACCAAGATAGAGGAAGAGATTAAACAGCTAAAGGAGAAACAAGAGATACGGCAAAACGAAATGAAAGATAGAGTTGAAATCGCTACAACAAAAGTTGAAAGGTGAGTTTATCTTCTATACAAGAAATCATGAGACCTTTAAACATTGTTTCAAAACAACAAGTTTACTTATCCCAGTGATTAATTAACTTTTTCACAGAATAGAGAAAGACCTTAAAGAAAACGCAGCCACTTTGGAAGAATTACAGAATGCGCAAGACATTTTAGACAACGAGACGAAAATCTTTGAGGATTTGGAATTCCAACATTTAGAGGAGGAGTCTGAATTGTATGTTCTTTTGTTTAAAATGTACTAACACTATTTGTTTCTGAAATTAAAATACTATTTCTAACCATTTTCATTATGTACTCTAAAACTAGTTTACAAATTTCTATCTTTTTCATAGACTGGCAAACCGTGAAGATCTACAAAATGAAATAATAAACCTGAGCAAGAAGATCGAAGCACAGAAAAGCAGAATTTTAACACTTAAATCCGAAGCCAACAACAATCTTACATCAGCTTTAGACGAAACGAAGATCCTCCAAGCGGAATACGTTAGACTTTTAAATCATGTAGAATTACTAACCGGCAAAGTACAGGGCATAGAGAAAGAGCTAAAACCAATCGTCGCAAAACTAAACGATATAGAAAGAACACAATCTCCGGACAGTGCGTTCTACACTGATCAGACCAGGCGGAAGTCTGGGGAGTTCGGTTATTCTCCACAGAGCTCCGACAGTGACGACATTGACGTTAAAATTACAAGTTTCGAAGACCACACCAAACAAATTAAAGACAAGTTTAACTCTATCGATCAAATGTCGCAGTCTATGATCGTCGATATCGAAAGGCGTATCTGTGACGGCACAGAGGCCAACGACAACGAGACTCGCTTAAGCGAAAGCCCGTCTAAATCTTCGACTTCTTCAAAGGAGAAGAAAGGATTTTGGGAGAGGAATTTCGATTCACTAAAGCGGAAGAGTAAAGAGAAAAAACCGAAATCGCCCGAAAAGATTGATCTGATGTCACAAAGCTTTAACGATAACATTTTCTATAACAGCGAAAATATCGAAGTGGACCTAGACAAGTTTAATAGCCTACGTCATTCAAAGAGAAAGGATAAGAAGGATAACGGACCGGTCAAAAGTAACTCGTCCTCGAAGATCCCCACCTTCGCGGCTTTAGGTAAGATAATGAAGAAAGACTCTTTCAGTAAAAAAACGCAGAGTAACAAAACCGCTGAAACTGAAAAAGAAATCAAAAACCGTTACGTCAAAAACATAAAACCGGTCACTAGTGAAAACAAATATGTAAAAGCTAAATCTCTTTCTCCCGATAAAGTTGCTGATATAAAAGAAGAGAAAAAAGAAGTCAATAATGAAATAGCAAAGTCTGCTACTGTCACATTTGAGAGGAAGATCAATTTCAATGAACCTGTATCAAAGATGCTTCATAGGAAAAGTTGTGGGGACGAACCCAACAGGAGTTCTTTAGAGTTTAGCAAGATCACGGACTCCGGGAAGATTCCATCTCAAGACGACATAGACAGGATTTCCAAAGTGACCATAGACGCGCCGATACTGTCCAGCGATACTGACATGAATTCATTGGGCAAGAGAACTTTTGATAGTTTGATGGAGATCGAGAGGAAGCGAATCGAGATGTTGGAAGAACGAGGTATTTATTTACCACCATCTGTCTCTTTACAACCATCTCCCACCCTATTTACTCTTACCCAAACTAGACGTATATTACTTACCTTATATAAACCCAAATTTGTTATTTGTTGCCCAAAGCTTAAAAGCGTTGTACGGTGTAAGATTCGTGGGTTCGATGCCCGCTGGGCAAAACATGTGAAAAAATAGGCAAGTTCCAAGAACCAATCCAAAACCATCAAGAATTTTAATTTTGTCAACCCTTTCTTGATCAGCATGGTAGTAGAATTCAGGTATTGGATATGTGAAGCAGAAGTAGATGAAAGAAGAAGTAGAATTGAGAATGTAGTAACATTTGCTTTAAACTCATTATAATTTTTGGTCCATCCAGGATGCCAAGTGATAGAGAGCGAACGCGAGAAGATATCGGAGTTGAAGCGGCGGGCGCAGGACGAGACGAGGCGGTTGTGGGACCAGAAGAACAGGTCGGATCAGGCCAGGTCGCTGGACGGCGAGGCGCACCTATCGGGCGAGTTTGACAACTCGCGGGCGAGCGACTGTGAACGGCCGGATATCCGCGGCAGCGGTCACGAAGAAACCTTCAATCTCACCAGTTCAACAATATTTGAAGAAAGGTCAGTTGTGTTAATTTTTTTTATCTATTTTTCACTACTTTGTACATAAAATATTTAAAAAAAAACGAAAATCTATTACTGGTATATGAATTAGTATTAAGAGTAAAACTGTTGTATTTTTGTTAATTTGTAAGAGAATGAGATGAATATACCATGTAAGTGGTAAACAGAGAAAGAGAGCGATTGATTGACAATTTTTATTCATTGAAAAAGTAAAGAATTAAAGAAGAGAAAGTGATAAATCGTTACACAGCAAAAAGAAGAGACGTTGAGCACGGATACTCTATAGCAACGTGTTAGATTCTCTTGTTATCTGAACTCTATATATATTATATATATTTCTTGTCGTCTCTTCTTCTTTTCATACAATTTCATTTACACCGACCAGAAAGATGTTCCACGCCAAAATTTTCACTATATACATATACAGCATTGCAGTACCGTTGGTTATACATATTATGGTCCTGTTTTAAGGGCGCTGTAGTTATGGTATCTAATAGTAATATAGAAGTAGAAATATTTTCTTTTATTCAATGAAAGGGTGTAAGGTGTCCCGCACAACTCACGGGATCCAAGCCAACCTCACCTACTTGTGGTGCAGCCTGTAATCAACAAACGAGGCTCTGGCTCCCACCAATCCGCATTGGGCCAGCGTGGTGGGAAATGGCCCAGATCCCTCCTCTATATGAATTCTTACAAACGGCGGCTCTAAGTGCCCGGTGGTGCCATAGGTCATGCTGACTGAGCACAGGAGCGATCGATGTGGTAATTTTTGGAGAAAGTCTATATCCAGCAGTGGACGTCTATCGGCTGATGATGATGATGATTCATCGAAGCGAGGAGATTAGCGGGACGTTCACCTGATAGTAAGTGATACTCCTGCCCATAACAACCTGGCGCTAAATACGACGATATAAACAAAACCATATTGTGCTCCTTGCCCGAGTCTTAAGATGTTGTCTCGTTACCCCAGTAATTGCATTACTACAGCGCCATTCAAACATGAACACAGTAATGTTTGCACACTGCTGTTGTTCAACGATAGGAGCTGTGGAGTACTTGACGGTTACCAGCAACAGAGACCTACCACCAGTGAAACGTAACTGAACGTCACCACTTTTAGTAGAAAGAGGAAGTGCCGGCGGTAATTAAAAAAAAAATGTTATAACTAATGACATTGCTTACTACTTAAGCATTAACATGTAATTGATAAAAAAAATTACAGTATAATTATACTAAAACTTGAAAATGGGTATAATTTTTTTTTTCACGTGACTACCTAGACTTTCCTGATGGTAAATAATACGCCGTCCATAACGACGTGGCGTTAACATGATATACACACTGAACCACATTGTTTTCATCGCCTCAAGACGTAAGACGGTAAATCTCGTTACCATTGCAATTTCACTAGCTACAGCCTCCTTCAAACCGGAGCACTGTAATGCTCGCACAGTACTGTTTGTCATCAGAAATGGATTCTTTCGTTACTTAGCAAGACAGTCACCGGTAATGGAGAACGCCAGTTTTTGGATGTCATAACTAGTCCGACATAGAACAGCGTAGGTCTTTCAATACGGAATGTTGAGTCTCTTTACCCCAATAAAGTTACTAGCTAAAACGCCCTTCGAACCGGTTTAATTTTTGATACTTTTTAACGGCAGACAGGTTTTTTTTATTGGTGGTATGTCACTTTACCGGTGACCGTCTAGGTAGGTATCACCGCAGCGCCTGTTGCAGTGGACAAGTGTGCAAATATTGCTGCGTTCCGGTTTGAAGGGCGCGAAAGAGAAGTATACCAGGATGGTAGCAAGTGGAGAGACGTGGTCTCTGCCTACCACACTGGTAAATAGGCCTGATATATAATATATTATATATATATATATATATATGTATGCTGAGTGGCCTGTGTGTGCGCGTATGCGTGCACGTGCGGACGTGTAGATGTACAGCACGTGCGCTTGCGCGTGCGTATAGATGAAAACATACGAATTTTTTTTTTTTCGATTTTTTTAATACGGTCTCTATCGACCGTATAAAAGCAGGTTCTACTGTAAATACATTACTGAGCGCTGACACAACGCGAACACCGCCGCGGGCCCGGGCTCCTGTTGCACGCGCAATGAATCAGCCGCCGCCCTTATCGGCCGCTGATAAGATACCGCTCAGTGCCAACTCGCGCACCGCCGCGGCGCGACGTCCGACCCGCGAACCCTCCTACTCGCGCAGCAGTAAGATACTTTACTGTAAACATTAATATCATATATTGTAAACAAATCGGAAAATACGTGTAGTATAATATATTTACTGGTGGTCATCGTGTTGCAGTTCCTAATGCAGCCGAACAGTAGTAGTGCGCAAAAACTATGTTCACTGAATGGCGCTGGAGCTAGAGAAATTACTGTGCTAACGAGACAACCTCACTAAAGCTGAGTTATGTTTATCATCAGCCGATAGACGTCCACTGCTGGACAAAAATCTTCACATCGATCGGTCCTGTACTCCAGTCAGCATGGTCTCTGGCTCCTCCGGTCATTAGGGCTTCATGTCTATAGCGGTTGATGCGGACGGATTTGGACCATTTATCACCACGCTGCCCCAATGCGGGTAGGTGGGATAGGTTCCGGAATCGAACCCGAGACCTATGTACTAAAGCAAACAGTTAACTGCTTACCCGAAGCTGGCAGTTGAACTATATAGAAGTGAGCTCGAAGAGATATATACACAAAATATATATATATATATTAGTTTGGCAAATATCTCCCTTCCGTTTTTTTGCTCTTTATTCAATGCTCTGATGTTTTTTTGCTCTTTATTCAATGATCACTGTAACACTTTATAAAAAGTGTTACAGTGATCGGATTTAGTTCAAATATGCGCCGTTTTGTTCGATAATCTGTTTCCATCTAGACGGCAACTTCATAATACCTCCCTCGTAGAAGCCCCCCTCCTTATTTGCGAAGAACTCGGACAGCCACTTTTCACAAACCTCTTTTGAGTTCAACTTTACACCACCAAGGGCGTTCACCATGGACAGGAACAGGTGGTAATCACTTGGCGCTATGTCCGGGCTATATGGTGGATGCGATAAAACCTCCCATCCGAGCTCCCGTAGCTTCTGACGAGTCATCAACGAAGTGTGTGGTCTGGCGTTGTCCTGGTGGAACACTACACCCTTCCTGTTGGCCAATTCTGGACGCTTCTGGTCGATCGCCTGCTTCAAGCGGTCCAGTTGTTCGCAGTAGATGGTAGAATTAAGCGTCTGGCCATATGGGAGCAGCTCATAGTGGATGATTCCCTTCCAATCCCACCAAACACACAGCAAAACCTTCCTGGCCGTCAATCCCGGCTTGGCCGCTCGACCACGACCGTTTTTGCTTGATATTGTCGTATGTGATCCATTTTTTGTCGCCAGTCACCATCCGCTTCAAGAATGGGTCGAGTTCGTTCCGTTTCAGCAGCATATCGCAGGCGTTGATTCGGTCCAGAAGGTTTTTTTGCGTCAAATCATGCGGCACCCAAACATCAAGCTTTTTTTTGTATCCAGCCTTCTGCAGATGGTTTAAAATGGTTTGGTGACTAACTCCCATCTCCTGGGTGATGTCACGAGATGCCACATGCCGGTCTAACTCGATGTAGTCCATGATTTGATCGGTATTTGTCGTCACAGGTCTTCCGCCGGCTGGCTTATCCATGGTGTCGTTTTCACCGGCTCTGAATCGTCGAAACCATTCCTCCGCGGTTCGAAGTGATAGAGTACCATCCCCCAAAACACCATTAATCTCACAGAACGTTTCTGTAGCGGATTTGCCTTTAACGAAGGAAAACTTTAAAATAGCGCGTTTTCGGCGTTAGTGAACTCAATGTTTACACGTCTATAACTGTTGAACGCAATATCCAAACTAATTATGCATAGCGTCGTTTTGTAGGTTATGTCAAGACCTTTCAAATTATGTATAGTATTGCCAGATACGAGCTCTGTAGCGCTTTGTACATAGCCGCGAAATTCAAAAGATAAAAAGGCGGTAGGGAGATATTTGCCAACCTTATATATAGTAGTATGGTGGTAAAGTTTCTGTTGCCGGAGACCGTCATCACCGCAGCTTCTACATACACCTGCAACCAAAACTGTGGAAACATTACTATGTTCAGGTTCGAAGGACGCTGTAGCCAGCGAAATTGGTAACATAGACATTTAATTTACCATCAGGTGAATGTAATGTTCGTATCTAGTAGAGTTTGATTTTATAATCAAATACGAACCCACCGCATAAGGCAAGTGGCTTACCGCTCTGACCCGGTTTGTAGGACGTTGTAGCTGATTAAATGTCTCAAGACCACGAGCGCGATGTGGTGCTGTGTATCTAACACATCTCTATGGGCGGGCGTATCACTTACCATCAGGTGATCGTCCGGCTTTCCATGTTGCTTTGTAGTATAAAAAAAACATCTTTCTTCTTTGATCTTGACCTTGAATGTTTCTTTGATAGTATACTTGCCATTGGTTGGCGGAGGCTGATGGAACCTCCATTAGCCGGTGACAAATTTAAGGTATTACATCAGACTGGTACATACCCCAATTGATGACCAGATAAAACCGGTTCCACTACCACATACACCAGATACAAATGATTCTAGTAGAGGCGGCCCGCTGTGTCACAGATGGCAATCATTTCAATTGTTTTATTGTTCGCCTGTTGACCATCCATTGTTGTTCTGCGAAAGAATGTTGGGGGTATCTATCGCTGATGGAAGGTCCACCGAAGGTCCACAGCATCTATTGTCGCTGAACAGTAGTGTGAGAACATTATTATGAGCAGGTCAGTCACTCACTATCAAGTGAACATCGCACTCAATAAAAAAAAAATTGTGATCGTAATGTTATTGTGTATGTAATCCTAACCATCGCCATGTTCTTATGGACTGGCACTGGCGTTTACCATCAGGTGGAATGTACTCCTCATCTCTGTGTCCCAATAATGTATAATACCCAACGTTAGCAAAGTAGTGTTGTGTGAACATCCTAACTCATTTAAGACTCATCAGCCGATAGTCGTCTACTGCTGGACATAGTCCTTCCAAAGTTCTACAGTCATAATGGCCTCAACTACCGCGGAGCATTAGGAGCCGTCGTTTGTGAGGGTGCATTTGGGGGATTAGGGCCATTTCCTATCACGCTGTCCCAATACGGGTTGGTGGGAGCCAGCGCCTCGTTTGTTGATTAGCAGGGTGCACCACGAGCAGGTCAGGTGTGGCTTAGATCCCGTGAGTTGCTGAGGAGGGCAATGGCTGGACGTAGTCTCCGGTCATTGAAGTAGTACACGGGTCTGCATAATGCAGACGAGATCCTGTGACCTCTCCAAACGCCGAAAGTGACTATCAAGGGGGGTTTTAGTGGGTAAATATCTCCAAATAAATCTGACTTCCCCCCAAAAGGTAGAGTAATGTTTCGAAGATTACCCAAAAAAAAAGGGTCTCGTAAGTTATTATGCGGGGTAATAAACCCTTTTTTTAATGCTTAGGTTTGCATATTTATCTGACCTACATATGGAGGTGACCTTGGATGATCCTCATATCAATTCATCCCCACTCAAGCAGTAGGAAATCGTATCTGCACATAGATGAAAACAAACAAAGCGATACGCAAGCGAAATTAAGTCATATTTACATAGCGTTAAGGCAGTTAATCGCTATTGTATGCAATGACATAGTTCCACTGACCGAGAACGGCGAAAGACCTCTTCATGAGCTCATTGGGGCCGGGCTTTGAAAGTACACTATATACAGTGGTATTCAAGTTTTCGTATTAGTACATAAATGTGAACTTAGCATTATATGTAGTTATACAAACCTCTTCCCCATCCCTCTCTTAATTATTTTAACGTGAAGCTCAAGTCCCTTTTTTTGGTCTCGAGGGGGAAAATCTTCATGAGCTCATTTGGGACGGGCTTTGAAAGTACACTAAATACAGTAGTATTCAAGTTTTCGTATTAGTATATAAATGTGTACTTAGCATTATTTGTAGGTATACAAACCTCTTCCCCATCCCTCTCTTAATTATTTTAACGTGAACCTCAAGTCCCTTTTTTATGGTCTCGAGGGGGAAAATCTTCATGAGCTCATTTGGGACGGGCTTTGAAAGTACACTATATACAGTAGTATTCAAGTTTTCGTATTAGTACATAAATGTGAACTTAGCATTATATGTAGTTATACAAACCTCTTCCCCATCCCTCTCTTAATTATTTTAACGTGAAGCTCAAGTCCCTTTTTTATGGTCTCGAGGGGGAAAATCTTCATGAGCTCATTTGGGACGGGCTTTGAAAGTACACTAAATACAGTAGTATTCAAGTTTTCGTATTAGTATATAAATGTGTACTTAGCATTATTTGTAGGTATACAAACCTCTTCCCCATCCCTCTCTTAATTATTTTAACGTGAACCTCAAGTCCCTTTTTTATGGTCGCGAGGGGGAAAATCTTCATGAGCTCATTTGGGACGGGCTTTGAAAGTACACTATATACAGTAGTATTCAAGTTTTCGTATTAGTACATAAATGTGAACTTAGCATTATATGTAGTTATACAAACCTCTTCCCCATCCCTCTCTTAATTATTTTAACGTGAAGCTCAAGTCCCTTTTTTTGGTCTCGAGGGGGAAAATCTTCATGAGCTCATTTGGGACGGGCTTTGAAAGTACACTAAATACAGTAGTATTCAAGTTTTCGTATTAGTATATAAATGTGTACTTAGCATTATTTGTAGGTATACAAACCTCTTCCCCATCCCTCTCTTAATTATTTTAACGTGAACCTCAAGTCCCTTTTTTATGGTCTCGAGGGGGAAAATCTTCATGAGCTCATTTGGGACGGGCTTTGAAAGTACACTATATACAGTAGTATTCAAGTTTTCGTATTAGTACATAAATGTGAACTTAGCATTATATGTAGTTATACAAACCTCTTCCCCATCCCTCTCTTAATTATTTTAACGTGAAGCTCAAGTCCCTTTTTTTGGTCTCGAGGGGGAAAATCTTCATGAGCTCATTTGGGACGGGCTTTGAAAGTACACTAAATACAGTAGTATTCAAGTTTTCGTATTAGTATATAAATGTGTAACTTAGCATTATTTGTAGGTATACAAACCTCTTCCCCATCCCTCTCTTAATTATTTTAACGTGAACCTCAAGTCCCTTTTTTTGGTCTCGAGGGGGAAAATTTTCATGAGCTCATTTGGGACGGGCTTTGAAAGTACACTATACACAGTGGTATTCAAGTTTTCGTATTAGTAGATAAATGTTAACTTAGTATTTTTTTTAGAAATACAAACTTCTTCCTCATCCCTCTCTTAATTATTTTAACGTGAACCTCAAGTCCCTTTTTTTGGTCTCGAGGGGGAAAATTTTCATGAGCTCATTTGGGACGGGCTTTGAAAGTACACTATATACAGTGGTATTCAAGTTTTCGTATTAGTACATAAATGTGAACTTAGCATTTTTTGTAGAATACAAACCTCTTCCCCCATCCCTGTCTTAATTATTTTAACGTGAAGCTCAAGTCCCTTTTTTTGGTCTCGAGGGGGAAAATCTTCATGAGCTCATTTGGGACGGGCTTTGAAAGTACACTATATACAGTGGTATTCAAGTTTTCGTATTAGTACATAAATGTGAACTTAGCATTTTTTGTAGAATACAAACCTCTTCCCCCATCCCTGTCTTAATTATTTTAACGTGAAGCTCAAGTCCCTTTTTTTGGTCTCGAGGGGGAAAATCTTCATGAGCTCATTTGGGACGGGCTTTGAAAGTACACTATATACAGTGGTATTCAAGTTTTCGTATTAGTACATAAATGTGAACTTAGCATTTTTTGTAGGTATACAAACCCATTCTCCCATCCACCCCTTAATTATTTTAACGTGAAGCTCAAGTCTCTTTTTTTGGTTTCGATGGGGGAAGTCTGAAAAGATCCTCGTCCTTATAGCGGAAAGTCAGAGTTATGTGGAGACTTTTACCCATCAAAACCACCTCGGTGGTTACCTTCGACGTTAGGAAAGGTCATGAGATCTCGTCTGCTTCATGCAGACCGTACCAGCATCGTGAGTACTACTTCCGACCGAAGACCACGTCCAGCCATTGTCCTCCTCAGGGCCGTTTAGAAGGCGATGGCAACCCCCATCCTGAACGCCAACGAACTCAGCTACTGGTGGTAATGAACAAACGAGGCTCTGGCACACACCAACCAGCATTGAGTGACCGTGGTGATAACTGACCCAAACACCCTAAATGAACCCCTACAAATCAGGTCCCCTAATGCTTGGCGATATCGGAGCCTATGTTGATTGTCTGCTGAAGGTCAAGGGAAAGCGCTGCATGCGGCTTAATGTCCAGATCTTTGAGGGGGGTCTGTGGCCAGATAACACTAAAATATTTTTTCATTAGATGGCACTTGAGATAGTTCTGAGATTTAAATATGAATTATCATCATCATCATCATCATCAGCCGAGAGCCATCATTATTCTAAGCTGTGTGTGAAGTCACCAATCCGCGTTGGGCCAGAATTGTGACTATGACCCAACGCCGTCATATTGAGGGTAGGCCTGTGCCCCAACAGCGAGAACGTAAATCGGCTGTTGAAAAACAAAATGTGTAAGTTGGAACACCCTGTGTGTTGTGTACACGTCAATGCATTATGACGAACATCCTCATTTCGTAACAATTGACTGTACAGACGTTTTCACATACCCACATACGGACAAACGGAACGGCGGATACGGTTTTTTTTTTAATTTAAGCTGCGCGACGAGCCGGTCACCTGATAGTAAGTGATACTCTCACTCATAACAGCATAGCGTTAGGATCGTATACACAGCACCACATTGAGTTCATCGCCTTAATCATAAGATCTCAACATCTGTAATCTGTTCAGTTTACTTAAGTAATTTCACTAGCTACAGCACCATTCAAACCGGAACATAGTAGTGTTTGCACAATACCGTTTGTTTGGCAACTAAGACACGAACAGTGAAAGTAAGTGTGAAGTCGTTTACCTCCTATAGATTCATTCCGGCGGGAGACAAGCTGTTTACGAAAATTTCCCTCTTAATAGACACGAATGATTGTCTATGGTCTCAGGCCGTGGATCCGGGTCCCCGAGCCCAGTGTCAGATGAGCTGTAAGAGCCGCTGTGGCTTGCAGCCCGATCTAAATCAAGAATATAGTCTATGGTATACTATAGTTACATTATTTAATGGTCGGCAACGCAGCTCCAACCTCTCTGGTGTCGTGACTGTCTATGGGCGTCAGTGATCACTTTCAACCAGGTGAACTGTTCGCTCGTTTGCTAAAGCTTTGTATATAAAAAAAAAAAAGTATAATTTTATTTTGTTTCTTATAACACTTAAAAAACCGTGAAATTCAAAAACTGTTGAATCTTTTTTTTTTTAAAGAGCAAGTCAATGCCGTCGTACTTTTTAAACATTAAATTAATGTCATGCAAATTAGCCATAGACCTGATTGTCTATGGCGGATATGGATTATTTTTATTTTATTCTACAAACCAATCGAAACGATAGCGTAGTTCACCTGAATTTAAGTGATACGCCTGTAACAACATAACGCTAGTTGGGATGATATACATAGCATTACGTCGAGTGTCGTATCTCCAGTAATTATATTCAGCGTCCTTCAAACCGGAACTGATTAATGTTAGCACAATGCTGTTTGTTTGAGACCTACCAGGCGGAATGCTTTTAAAAACAAAAATGTGTGACATTGAAGTGTTACTAGGAAAAAAAATATGTCCTCACTTTTTATTGTTTATTGTGGGACAAGGTCTTCTGTTTTATTCCAATGACGTCACTAAGATAAAAAAAAAATATAATTTACAGAACAAAATGGATAATAAATAACCTTGTTCACCTGATAGTGATGCCAGTCGCCGAAAATATCTTCGTCGCTAGTTAGAATGATATAGACCGCATTGTGCTCGTCGACAGCGTCCTTCAAACCGGTACACGGTAATGTCTGCGCAGTGCTGTTAGATACAATGAGCGCTGCGGTGGTACCCTCACGGTCTCCGGCTACAGAGACCTACCACCAGGTAGAGACAATGTGTGGCTGATAATGTCATACACTGCACTACCCCAAATTTCACTAGCTACAGCGCCCTTTAAACCGGAACACAGTAATGTTTGCATACTACCGTTTGTCGGCTGGGATAGGAGCTGTGATACTTACCTAGACTGTCTCCAGCATTAGAGACCTATCTTATACATTAGACTCTAGTCCAAGACACTTGGTCTGTCGTAGTGGGTTTGATAGTGGAGGTCCTGGTGACCAGGTGCCCAGGGTGAACGACAAGTTCAAGATGCTCTCGTCCATGTACTAGGGTAACGAGGATGCTGGAGAGAACTACGACACTATATAAGTTTACTTAGACGCAGTGCAGGCACCAGGCGTGCTCCATAGGTCTTGGGGCCAGCAGCCTTGACCCTGGCACTAGGGCTTAATGGGTCACGTAGACCATTCTACATGACCCTTGTCTTCTTCTCGACTCTTCTTGCTTCTTCCCAGAAGAAGGCATCACTGATACATATTTTCGTGAACGGAATAATTACATTAAGTTACTGGTAACACATTCATATAGAACTGTTACCTAAAGGGTGTCCACAAAAATGCCTAAAACTAACAACAAAAAAAGGAACCTCCTGTGTTGGTAAGTCAAATTATATTACAAATATATATCATCATCAGCTGATAGACGTCAACTGCTGGACATTATCCTCACCTAAAGATTACGGTCCCACGATACTCACCAGGCCCTCAGTCCACCTTGTGGGATGCCTCCCAACCTTTATTCCCCCATCGGCAACACAACTTGCAGCGCCCTTCAAACCGGAACACAGCAATATCTGCAGTGCTGTTTGTACGCTGCAATTCGAGCTGGGTCACCTGCTCGTGATGCTGCTAATCTACAAATGAGGCTCTGGTGGCTCACACCAATCCGCTTTGGGCCAGTGTGGTGGGAAATGGCCCAAATCCCCCCTACGAATATTGACTATGTCCAGCAGTGGACGTCTATTGGCTGATGATCTGCGGCGATATGTAGACTGTCTCCTGCAACAGAGACCTACCGCTAGACCCAATATTACGGTTTTACGATCTTAGGGTTGGGGAGATGTCCCAACCTTAGGGGTAGTGTATATCATACTATCAGCCTACTTAATAAATAATCGATTTTAATTATAATTGAATATTTTTAAACTAATTATAAACTATATGAGAAATCGTAATTTTTTTTTTTTTTTCAGTTCGGGATTTCTTTCATCGTCTATTGAAGAGGTAAGTAAAATTGTAATATATAAATATGTCTATCTGTATGCTTATTACAAGATATAAAAGAATACAAGGTACCACCGCAGAGCCCATTAGTGTTCCGGTTTGAAGGGCGCAGCAGATGAAACACAACTTGTCTCAGGCGACGAGCGCGTTATGGTGCTCTATACACCCTTATTAGCGCCATGTTATAGGCGAGCGTTTCACTCACTATAAGGTGAACGACCCCCTCGTCGCTTCGTGGTTTTTTTTTTTTAATAATATAATACTGTGATCACTCTTCAATCACAACCGACGTGAAAGGAAACGGGGTTAGGCATATCCGGTGTTCATTAGGAAATAATTTATCTCACCCCCGTAGCACAAGTTAAATTAATAGCGTACAAACTAATTATAACTTCGAGGGTTGTGCGGATGGTCTGTGGTTACTTCCATCTACCTTCCCACCCCACCCTTTCGTTGTTTTCGTTATGTCGGACATGCACCGACTAATACCCCCCGCGATGTTCCTTCATCCCAGTACAAACCCGCCCTCGCAGCCCACCGGCACATAGGTGAGCTCATGGAGCGGCCAACTCGGACCGGCCCTACGTCTCTGGCCGGGTGGGTTCCTCTTAGCTTCACCATGGGTGACCAAGCCACGGCTACAGAGCTCCACCACCACGACAAGATGGGAACCAGTTCGTAGGGCCATTTCCCGTCCCTACACTACACAGAGCGGAAATAGGTTTAACAATCAATGTCTGTCAGATCTTGACTTCCACACAACGGAACCTTTGACTTTTTTTTTTATTAACTTAAAAGTATTTTTATTAAACTACCCCCTTAAATTTTAAATTATTAAAAAAAAAACAGTTCCATGGTGTACATCTTATATTTATACTCTATAACATTATATTGGGCGTTGGAATTAGACCTGGTCTCTAGTAGTCGTTCAGCTGTGATGTGGGATACCCTCAGTATTCCTCTACGATATAGGATCAGGGTTGAGATCCGTAGAAGTACGCTCGCTGACATAGTCCAGATAAAGCTGGAGTGGTAATGGGCAGCTCACGGCACAGATCGAACAGCCAATGTAACCCAAAGATTCTGGATTGGGGATGGGAGGGTAATGAGGTCACGCATGGTGAAGATCGTGGAGTCGTCTGATGGGTTGCATCGGAAGTGCTCCGTTGGAGATCTATTGTAGAGGTCTATGTCCAGCAGTGGGCGGCGGTATACTAAAATTATGATATCGTTGAGTCTTCGAAAAAGTCTGGTTGGTCTCTGATGCTGGAGACCGTATCACAGCCGATAGTCCACTGCTGGACAAAGGCTTTCCCCAAAGATCTTACAGTCAGCATGACCTTTAATACCCTCGGACACTAGGAGCTGTCGTTTGTAGGGGGTCAAGTGGGAGGGATTTGGACGATTCACCACCACGAGCTGGTGAAGTTTGGGTCCAGTAAATTGTTATGCGGGACCCCTTACAGCCAATAAATAGTATTGTGTACATAGCTGTGTTCCGGTTTGAAGGGCGCTATAGCTAATGAAATAGAGGTGATAAGTCTTAGTATCTTATGTGCCGGCGTCGGGAAGTGACGACCCCACCGCCCATTTGCTGAAGTGTATATGACGATTGAGTACATTTACACTTCATCAAATGCAATCAGTCAACCGAACGATGGCGGTATATCCATCCAAGGAAGCGGAGGGAAATCCCGGACGTGGGACGGGCAGCAGCGTTTCACGATAGGGCCTCCGTAACTGCGATCGCCAAGCCGCCTGCCAAGCGTGGCGATTACGGCAATTCCCCCCTAGATGAGATCCCAAAATAAAAAACGGCCCCTAGTCCCCGGCGGCCCCGCTATTCCTGGCTACGGTAGCGGTCACGGTAACGGCGGGGCAAGGGGTGCGAAGAATCTCCGGAAGCGGCCAGGCTACCAAAACCAACAACATCTGGCCCTGGCAACACTCAACACGCGTACACTGCGGACCGACGAGAAGATAATTGAGCTGGAGGAGGAATTGAGCAGGTTAAGATGGGATATAGTAGGGTTATCCGAAGTCCGAAGAGAGGGGGAGGACACGATAACTCTTAAATCAGGCAACCTGCTCTATTTCCGGGAGGGCGACCAGCAGTCCCAGGGTGGCGTCGGGTTTATCGTCCGCAAGTCTCTTGTGAATAACGTTGTCGACATCGTTAGTGTGTCAGCAAGGGTAGCGTACCTGATACTCAGAGTTACCAAGCGTTACTCGCTGAAGGTCATACAGGTATACGCACCGACTACGGCACACTCTGATGACGAGGTGGTAACTGTGTATGAGGATATTTCTAAAGCCATACACAGTTCCAAAACTCAGTACACCGTTGTCATGGGAGACTTCAATGCAAAACTAGGGCAGCGAAGTAGTGGAGAACTGAAAGTGGGGCAATTTGGTTATGGACAGAGAAATCCACGAGGCCAAATGCTCGCCGACTTCATGGAGAAGGAGGGCCTCTATATAATGAACTCCTTCTTCAAGAAGCGGGCCAGCCGCAAGTGGACGTGGATTAGTCCTGATGGAGCTACTAAAAATGAGATAGACTTCATCATGTCGACGAAGAGGCAGATATTCAAGGATGTCTCAGTGATCAATGCTCTAAAAATGGGCAGCGATCACCGAATCGTGAGAGGCATTTTGAATATCAACATAAAGCTCGAACGATTTCGACTGGTGAAGTCCACGCTCCGGCCAGCGCCCATCCAACTCCAAAACCCCGAGAGCTTTCAGCTTGAACTACGAAATCGCTTTGCATCCTTAGGCGAGTGCATTGATGTGGACGATTACAACACCAGGTTCGTAGATGCTGTCCGTACGGCAGGACTTAAGATTTTTAAAGTCCCCCGTACCAGAAAGAAGAAGCCGATCTCTGACCACACATTAAACCTCATGACCGAAAGACGAGAACTGGTCCTGAAGTCTCCTGAAGATGCCACCAAATATCGGCAGCTGAATAGGCAGGTCTCTAAGTCTCTGACTCGCGACATACGCCGATTTAATACTGACAGTGTTAAAGAGGCAATAGAGCGGAACAAAGGCTCTAAAGTATTCGCACGAGATCTGTCTATCGGGCAAAGCCGGTTGACGTGGCTGAAGACAGAGGACGGCAGGATCGTATCGTCAAGGGCCGAGGTTCTGGAGGAGATTGAGCGGTTCTATGGACAGCTGTACACGACTACATGTTCTCCTGGTGGACTAGCATCAGATCCAAGAGCTAGTCTAGCCCGACACTACTCTGAAGATATCCCGGTTGTCAGCCTACACGAGATTAGTGTGGCTCTGAATCAGCTTAAAGGCAACAGGGCACCTGGTGATGACGAAATAACAGCTGAACTTCTGAGAGCTGGTGGAAAGCCGATCCTCGAAGTCCTGCAGAAGTTGTTTAATTCCGTCATACTAGAAGGCCGATCGCCTCGGGCATGGCACGGAGGTGTGGTGGTGCTTTTCTTCAAGAAGGGAGATAAAACCCAGTTGAAGAATTATAGACCCATCTCACTTTTGAGTCATGTCTACAAGTTGTTTTCCAGGGTCATCACGAATCGTCTCACAATCAGGCTCGACGACTTCCAGCCTCCCGAACAAGCTGGATTCCGTAAAGGCTACAGCACCATAGACCACATTCATATGCTCTATCAGAAGCAACATGCAAAAGAT
>JARDWC010000402.1:0-24844 GCA_029032895.1 Troides oblongomaculatus | reverse complement strand
ATTCAGTTCATCAGTTTCTTTGCATTAAGTATAACTCAACGATTGCAATAAGTTAAAAACGTTAATACATTTAAATAATTTTAAAATTAAATCTATTACATTTATAGCAATTAACTATATACATCACATTATAGCATTGAATTGAGGCGTAGGAACTCCAATAAGTGCACTTGACCTGTGACCTTCGAACCTCTTCTCTCTCCTGGATATCGCGCGGTGAGAGGGAAAGGTTAGCGGGCGCGAAGTAATTGATTATCTAATGTCGACTTTATATTCTAATAATCATTCTATGTGGTATAAAAGTAAAATTGATATATTAAACAACTTTTTATTAGTTTTAAACGTACATCAAAATCAATCATATCAATCTACGTTTAAACTTCTAAAAGTTCCCGGCATTCCCAAATACTCGTTCTTGAACTTGTCCAACTGTCTATACTCTTCGTTGGTTTTGGCTTCTTTCATTTTATTATATAATTCTTGAAACTCTTTGGAGCTGATAGCATCTATCCAATTTTCTGAAAATCAATATAATTTAGATGCTTTGAGGCTGTTAAAAAAAAAACAAGGCAATAGAAAATATTTACAGAAGTCAATTGAAAAAGTATCATCAACAGGCTGTAAAGGTGGGTTTGATTTATATTCTTATTCCTTCAGAATCGTTGAACAAGTTTAAAACTACTGAATCAATGTTCGATAAGAGTAAAATATAGCTTAAATATATTTTTTACATTTATCAATAATCATATAAAAATCATTATTGATTCTTTAATGATGATGATTCATTAGAAAATTGTTTCGGAGGTCCACCATCTATCATAATTGTAATTTTAAGTAGCTGAATGAAATCTCATTAACTTTCAAATAGGTTGGGGAAAAAGAAATCCATTATTTTTATATGAACTTTATTTAACATGCTTCGGATTGTCCGATTTGGGTCATATATGCACCGTTTTGTTCTATGATTTGTTGCCATTTTAAAAGTAATTTCATAATGCCTCTCTCGTAGAAGTCCTGGTCTCTATTTGCAAAAAACTCTAGTAGCCGATTTTCACAATCTTTCCTAGATGCCAATTTTTTATCACTAAAGAAATTTTGTAATGCAAGAAAAAGATGATAATCGCTTGGTGCCAAGTCCGGACTGTATGGCGGATGCATTGAAACTTCCCAACCAAGCTCCCGAAGTTTCTGGCGAGTCACTGTAGACGTGTGTGGCCTAGCGTTGTCCTGGTGGAACACGACACCTCTCCTGTTGGCCAATTCTGGCCGTTTCTGGTCAATTGCTATCTTCAAACGGTCCAGTTGTTGACAGTAGAGATCAGAATTTAGTGCTTGGCCATATGGAAACAACTCATAATAAATAATCCCCTTCCAGTCCCACCAAATGCACAGCAGAACCTTCCTGGCCGTTAGTCCTGGTTTGGCCACCGTTTGAGGTGCTAAACCGCTCTTTTACCATGATCGTTTTCGCACAGAGTTATCGTATGTGATCCATTTCTCATCTCCAGTCACCATCCGTTTAAGAAATGGGTCTATCTCGTTCCGTTTGGCCAAGGCTTCGCAGATGGAAGACCGGCACTTGGGCACATAATTGAGGAGATTGTAAAAATAAAATTATACAGAAATGGCACTAGACAAAACATAACTCAAAATTAACGAGAGGATTCAGAAGTGCCGACGACAATAACATACGCGTTAATTCAGGAAAAAAATTATAAAGAGAGGAGACTATGTATCAATATCAACTCATCATTAACAAACATCGATCATCAATTCAGTAGAATCATAATAGTATTGTTGAAAAAGATCTTCAATAACAATTCATTAGTAATAAAACTACATATAGTGAACAAATTTATAGTCAATTTTATGTAACTAAAGAAGTACAGTTTAAATGAGACTAATAAGTAATAAGAAATTAAATTGTGATAAAGAAGAAACAGGAGAAAAATATTTAAGTGTTTGTACTACAAAAGATATAAAACAATTTAAAAAACAGTTATAATATCATTTGTTCGGGGTCTTCCTTCCGGTTACTCAGAGATAAATGCTGTAATACATCCGTAAGGGTCAACGGTACAATAAATAAACGCTTTAAATAGATCAGCAAAAAATAATTATTAGACTATGTTGATGACCGCGATACTTACTATTAGCAGATGGAAACCCTGACGTATTAGAGAAATGTCCAAAGCTTTTATGATCTTCAAAAGGTTAGCTTCGGTTATTTCGAAAATTATTACAAAGCCTTTGCAGTAATCATGAGCTAATACGTATTCAATCATCTGTAAATAAAAGCTATTTGTTACGTTATTGTTACATATTTATGTATGGTAACATGATCGTCATAAATTTAATTATATTTATTATTATTATGACGTAAGCAAACAAAAGTAGACCGACGATCTGGTGAGAATCACGGAACTGCAATCGATGCGAGCAAAGTGAGATCGATCGATGTGGAGATCTTTGAGGGAGGCCTATGTCCAGCAGTGGACGTCTATCGGCTGATGATGATGATGAAACGAAAGATAAGTGCAATTTGAAAGTTTTGAATGTTGCCCACCATCGATTCAGCTTTAGTATTATCTTCTCATTTGATATCTATTTACGACTATAGCGTCCTGAATTTTCTACATTGGGTGACGAGGTCCACATAAATGTAGATGTATATACATCATTATTTCAACCGATGAACGTCCACTGCTGGACATAGTGTAACCTTCTACCCTTTTTCTTAAATGTAATAAGTTTTAAACACTTTTAAAACAATATTTAGGATCTCGGGTAATCATATTTTACGTGACCAGGATGATGCATACTATACTTTTTAGTATAATTAATATTTATGTTATGGCCTTTAATTATTTATATTAATTAGTGAACGTCTCGATTAGGACCTTGTTCTACATCGTATTTATAGTAATTTTCAATTCTTTTTGGTTTATATAGAAGGATGAATATTTGTTAAAATAGTCTGATGCCGTTTGTGTGGTTTATTTCCTTATTTACAATTCCTTCACGCTCATAAAGGGCTCCACATCATGTTACGAGTTTACAATATTTATTAGTTCTAAAGACCCCGACACAAGTGCTTAAGTTCGCATTCTCACATTATAAAAAAAAATGTAGGGATGGCATACGGCTCCAGTAAACAGACCCCGCCGCATGCGGTGAGCGCCAACAAAAAACTGCGCCTCCACCGAAACAGGGATAGTTTATTTGGCCTCGGACCGCAGTCCACAGCAAGGTTTACTAGCGAACCAGTAGAAAAGCACTCGGCTCATTGTTAGTGCGTAAGCACAATGTGATCAAATTGCGCTTGGCAATGTGAGTAGGCATCTCACAAGATACAACCGTAACCAGATATACAGTTATGGTCGGCGCACATTCCAGGACACATAATAGATATAAAGGGTACTCTGACCCAAAGCTTAGTCCTTGTACGAGCCACCACCTTCACTAGCCAGGTGCACTTCCAGACGCTTTGTAAAGTGTTGGAATTGACCTCACCACCAACTACGTAGTCAGCACGGATCGCAATTCGCGGAGTGCATTCGAGAGCTCATAGCTCACCTCATAGAATGACAAAGCAATTACATCGCAGCCTTGAGAGATTGTACTCCCACCAGCTATCATCATACATGAAGTAAATGCATAACTCCGCTAACCACTGTAGTAGATATAGCCAATAAATATTATTTTTATTATGAGCCATCAGGCATAGAATTTGTCATTGAGTAAAATGTTGTTTTGATCAAGTTTGTCTCGCCCATCGACAACTCGCTATATATATATTAAAACATGGGGAACTATTCAGGTTCTTTTTTCAAAATTCATAAAATAGCGAGGGCAGACAGTCTGCAGCCCCAACTTCAAGGGACTCGAGTGGTAAAATCTAATAAGATATATTAATAATCCTCATAATCCAATACTATGTGAGTGTGGAACACACAACAAGGAAAAATTGATCTACCTTTAATAGTGTGTAAACATCACATAAGTGATTAAATTTTCATTTAGAGAAAAAGATACTCGAATTATTTATGCGGTTACTATAGAAAGTCTTATGAATAAGAAAAGAAAAGATAATATATATAAACTTTTGGTAATGCTTTTATCAGATGAAAGCTAACAATAGCCTTTATATATTCGACGCTGTTGATTTTCTGTTGTTGAACTATTACAAAGATTTCTTCGATGTGCCAAAACTAGCGGGACGTACACTTTATGATGAGTGAGATATCTGCCCATAATAATATGACGCTAATTAGTAATAATATACACAGAACCACAATGTGGTCGTCGCTTTGAAACATATTACATCAACCAGCACACCGGAACAGTAAATGTTTACATACTACGTTAGGCGACGGAAATTGGAGCTACGGTGGTAATAGACGGTGTCTGGAAAGAGAGACCCACTAGCAGCTAGAAGACTTTCGTCTGATGTGAAATGATATTACAACTTTAAATTTAATTTCACATAAAAATCTTCAGTATCGATGCAGTGCTGCCGAAACTAACGAAAGATCACTATAGGATATACTTTATGAAGGCAGTTGGTATAAACTATGAAAATGGCTTCTTGAACTTGTACCGTTTCGTCAATTCGGTAAGTATTTGAAATTATTTCTGAAGGTGCACCGGTTGCGGTGCTTTATATATTTACTGACATTGCTAATAGTAAAGAGAAATGATATCTTACTTTTCCTCTGATGTAGTTAATATGGGTTCAAAGTATAAATATTCTAAACAGCAAATCGTTACACGCTATTAGCTACGCATGTGTATAATCTACGACCAAGTTAAACCTTATATCAACTTTCTTTAAGTTTTTTTTACAATTGTTATTAATGGTACAAAAGCGGACAACAGTCCAAATGTATAGAATAGGATTTGGTGCTACAGTACAGGAAATAAGTTTCTCTTCCTTAACTGTACTTCTTTTGTTTTCTGTGAATTGCTTCACAGCAATTATCCAAATAGATAAAACAAAGCAAGGCTAATTTAACTAATATTAATTCACTGGCTTTAATATGATAAGAATATAATTATTTGTATGTGGCAAAAAAATATATAAGGTTGGAAAATATCTCCCTTCCGCTTTTTTGCTCTTTTTCTTTGCTTTATAAAAAGTGTTACAGTGATCGGATTTAGTTCAAATATGCGCCGTTTTTTTCGATAATCTGTTTCCATCTAGACGGCAACTTCATAATACCTCCCTCGTAGAAGGCCCCCTCCTTATTTGCGAAGAACTCGGACAGACTTTTCAAAAGCCTCTTTTGAGTTCAACTTTACACCACCAAGGGCGTTCACCATGGACAGGAACAGGTGGTAATCACTTGGCGCTATGTCCGGGCTATATGGTGGATGCGATAAAACCTCCCATCCGAGCTTCCGTAGCTTCTGACGAGTCATCAACGAAGTGTGTGGTCTGGCGTTGTCCTGGTGGAACACTACACCCTTCCTGTTGGCCAATTCTGGACGCTTCTGGTCGATCGCCTGCTTCAAGCGGTCCAGTTGTTCGCAGTAGATGGTAGAATTAAGCGTCTGGCCATATGGGAGCAGCTCATAGTGGATGATTCCCTTCCAATCCCACCAAACACACAGCAAAACCTTCCTAGCCGTCAATCCCGGCTTGGCCACTGTTTGGGACGATTCACCGGCCTTCGACCACGATCGTTTTCGCTTGATATTGTCGTATGTGATCCATTTTTCGTCGCCAGTCACCATCCGCTTCAAGAATGGGTCGAGTTCGTTCCGTTTCAGCAGCATATCGCAGGCGTTGATTCGGTCCAGAAGGTTTTTTTGCGTCAAATCATGCGGCACCCAAACATCAAGCTTTTTTTGTATCCAGCCTTCTGCAGATGGTTTATAATGGTTTGGTGACTAACTCCCATCTCCTGGGCGATGTCACGAGATGCCACATGCCGGTCTAACTCGATGTAGTCCATGTTTTGATCGGTATTTGTCGTCACAGGTCTTTCGCCGGCTGGCTTATCCATGGTGTCGTTTTCACCGGCTCTGAATCGTTGATACCATTCCTCAGCGGTTCGAAGTGATAGAGTACCATCCCCCAAAATACCATTAAACTCACGGAACATTTCTCTAGCGGATTTGCCTTTAACGAAGGAAAACTTTAAAATAGCGCGAATTTCGGCGTTAGTGAACTATATGTTTACACGTCTATAACTGTTGAACGCAATATCCAAACTAATTATGCATAGCGTCGTTTTGTAGGTTATGTCAAGACCTTTAAAATTATGTATAATATTGCCAGATACGAGCTCTGTAGCGCTTTGTACATAGCCGCGAAATTCAAAAGACAAAAAGGCGGAAGGGAGATATCTGCCAACCTTATATATGTATATAAGAAGAGAATTGAAGTTAATATTCGTAGCAATCCTAAAAGCTTTTGGCGCTTCATAAAAGATAGACGAAATGGACAGACCACTGTACCAGCAATTTTGTATCATGGAAACCATATCGCATCCACCTGGCCGCAAATCGCACAGATGTTCGGAAGTTGCTTTACGTCAGTATTTAACAGAGATTCCGTAGCTGGTGATGTAGACTTCTCGTTTAATACATCCCCTTGAGGTCGTATTAACAAATCATAACGTGATATCAAATGCTCAATTAAAAAGCTAGATATGTATAAAGGGGTGGACCAGACGACATTCTCCCGGTCTTCGTTAGACGTCGCGGCTCTGCTTTGGCTTTACCCTTGTCAATTATTTTCAACAGATCCTTGAATGATGGTGTATTTCCAGACATTTGGAAGAGCTCTAAAGTAGTCTTAGTATTTAAGAAAGGCGCCAAAAGCAATGTAAGTAATTACAGACCAATTTCCATACTTTCATGAATTCCAAAGCTCTTCGAGTCGTTTGTATGTCCTTTTATTACACAGCATCTGAATAATTTTATTTCTGAACACCAACACGGTTTTAGAAAAGAACACTCTGTTGAAAATAATTTATTCTCATTTACTTCTTACCTCAGCCGGGAAATTGATAGAGACCTGGAAGTAGATACAATTTATATAGACTTCTCCAGTGCCTTCGATAAAGTCTGTCATTCTCGTTTAATAAATAAATTACGAGGCTTTATGATTGGTGGGTCGTTATTGGAATTGTTTCGTTCTGTTATATAACTTATAAGGGTTTATGCTGATAAAGATGCTGACTAAGCCCTACCAAAATAGGGCCTAGCATAGTGCTCGCAGGAGCAAGTCAGTTCGCTCCCAACTTCCATCCAGAGAACTCGTTACTATTTAATCGTATCAAATCCTTATTGTGCTATACCTAATATATGAATAGTATAGTGTTTAAAATTCCTAAATCCTTTTTTTTAAAACTCTTAATCCGGGCTCTCCGATAACAGTTCGTATCTTGCAAAAAAAACTCCAGTTTGTAGTGGTGAATGGTCATAAATCACAGTTCTTCATAGCCTTTTCAGGCGTACCGCAAGGCTCCTATCTCTGTCCTCTACTGTTTGCGACCTATATTAATGATATAACTTCAGAAATACGCAACAGTCAATTTTGTCTTTTTACTGACGATTTAAAAATATACAGAACAGTAACTTTAGGAACAGACTCAGAACTTATACAATGTGATTTAGATAGAATAAATAAATGGTGTAATTTAAATGGCATGACAATAAATACAAAAAAGTCCTATTACATAAAATTCTCTAAAAAACGAAACCCTATGACATCCTGTTACATATTAAATGGTGACACTCTGCAGCAAGTCAATGATATGCGAGATTTGGGTGTGATAATGGATAACAAACTAACAATCAAAGCACATATTGATGCAAATGTTAGTAAAGCTGCCAAAATGCTGGGATTCATAAAAAGAAATATTAAGGGTTTTATGTCCTCAAACACTAACATAATAATATACAACTCGCTGGTTCGTAGTCAACTTGAGTTCGCATCAGTAGTTTGGGGTCCCCATTATGCTACTTATTCGCAGCGAATTGAAAGCGTATAGCGTGCATTCACTAGGCACTTGGCATTCAATTTTTCTAACATATCTTACCGTACTACATATGATCTACGACTTAAACATTTTAAAATAATATCGCTCAGCAACCGTCGTAGAATAATTAATATCATATTCCTAAAAAAAACTAATTTCCGGAAACATAGATTGTAACCATTGACTTCAGAAAATCAACTTTAGCGTTCTATACCACTACCAACGGCATCCTATCGCTAAAATTTTCCATATTCCTGCCAGTAGAACAAACCTCTTTAAATATTGCCCTTTATCAAAGATTTGTGATGAATATAACCAAATATGTGCATTAATTGACAACATCGACATTTTTTACGACACGTGTCCTGGTCTCAACAACAAACTAGTATCAAAGTTTCTTTGTTTATAATTGATGAAAAAATATTTAGTAGTTCTCTTGTTTTGTGTTTTTTTAGGGGTTTTATTTTTCTCATGTCGTACTGCTAACATTCAAATTTAACATGTTTTTCTGTTATTTGTAAAATTGCTGTAACATGTCATAGTACGTTATAAAAGATTGCTATACATGCCTGTTATTTGCTTACATACCAGTACTTAATTTTATACTTGTTGATATTGAGTTTGAATGTTTTGTGTGTATTGCTATTGGTGTGTCAAAATAAATAATTAAATATATATATATATAAATAAAAAGCAGGCCTACAAATTTGTAATATTACTTGTGTTTTTTATTTTGTGCGAGTTCTTGCTGGCAAATTATAGTTATTTTTAAAGTTTATTTACTAGTAGGTTTAATAAATCACAAATTTCATTTATAGACTTCCCAAAGTCGATAATATTGTCTCTTTGTTAATATATCTATAGACTAGATTCGTGATCATGTTAACGCTGCAAGCCAAAGCGAATTTTACAGCTTATTTGATGCTGGGCTCATGGACCCTGTCCACGGCCTGTTTACAAAAGAAGTGTACTACGTTGAGGGTAGTTATCCGACGGCGGTTTATCACATTGTGTCTGGATTTTTGGTTTTCTGGCAAATCTACTCGGTCGTCGAAGGCGGACTCGGAACTGTTCCCCGACTAATTTCGCCTGTATCAGAATCTCTGGGTGATGAGAATCGCTCAACCGAGCAACTCAAGAAGTTAGTCCGATTCGGGTACCATCGTCAGCGATTTCTCGACGGCTGTGAAGATGTGAAGGATCAAGGAGTCAATCGCTTAGTTTGCAGTATCGAGCTAGTCGTCTGTGCTAAGGAATCCGTCCAGGTGCTGGAGTTTCGAGACTTTGAGTTTGATCTCGAGGCTGCGCCAGTTGACGGTGGTTTTGGTCAGAAGGAGCTCACCCGCGGGCCTGCCCAGCTTCATAAAAACTGGGAGATGATCGGACCTGAAATCGTCGATGATCTCGATCAAATGATGGGTTCTGAAATGCCTTATCCTGATATCTCGTCGGCGTTTGCGGGGCTACGATGGTGAACTTGAGCTTGCCCGCAAGTTTCAAGAGAGTTTTGCCATTAGCGCGTGTTGTCATGGTGTCCCAGGTGCTATGTCTGCTTTCGAGATAACTAGCGTGGATAACGGAATGGCCTGAGTCGAGGAGGGTTTTTATATCTGATTCCCGCAACTCTTTCGTAGGAGACAGATAAACGGATGCGAGGACCATTGGTTCATGACCAGTGAGGGAGATTTTGCACGCAGAGACTTCTATGTTTGCAAGGTGCGAACTTTCTGTATATACAGTGCAGGGACTGTTTAAAATATTATAAATGAGAGTATCGCCTTTTGGGGCGGTCAACCTATCTTGACAGATAGTGTGGTAATTGGCGATTTTTAGGTCGAGTTTGAAGGGTTTCAGGAACGTTTCCTAAATGAGCATGTCATCGACGTCGTAGTTCCTGAGAAATATGTTTGACATTATATTTCTTCCTTTGGGGAGCTAAGTAGCTCGCTGGCCTAATGGTTACAGCCAGCGACTTTCATTTCGAAGGTCGCGGGTTCGAATCTCGGCATTTACCGATGACTTTAATATTTAAGTTATGTACATTTGTGGACTTTAGTTACAACAGCGAGAGACAAACGGTGAAGGAAAACATCGTGAGGAAACCCGCACATGACTTAGAATTTATTCTAAGGTATGTGTGAAGTCACCAACCTGCATTGGGCCAGCGTGGTGACTATGGCCCAATCGCCCTCATATTGAGGGTAGGCCTGTGCCCCAGCAGTGGGGACGGAAATAGGCTGTTATTACTTTGGGGAGCGGATGCCGTCCGCGTTGAAGTACGCGGCAGTTAGAGAGCAGGGTTTAATTCTGTCAAAGATTTTGGTAGTTATTTTTGTGATTAAAATCAAGAACCAAGGGTCGCGGACAGAGTCCTGGGAGAGTTAAGAGTAATCCTCCTCCAGCGCGGCGACAGTGTCGCCGTGCTTGAGGAAGGCCCTGAGTCGATACTGCGAGTTTTTCGCGGTTTGCAGTTTTTCTTGTAAAACGAGAATGTCTTTAATGTTCACATTTTTTATGTAGGTGATTATGTCCTGGACTTCCGAGAGCGGGGATATGTGGCTGGGAGCAGCTTGGGGCTTTGGCAGCCTCGGCGAAGAGGAGGCTTTGGAATACTCAGAGGGTTTCTGTCGGGGCAGGGGTTTACTCCATGCCACTCCTCCGGCGCGGGGCCAGCTGCGCGGGCAACGGTCCAGATGGTTGTGGTACAGCCTTTGTGGGAGCGGTGGTTGGGCGTTAGGAGCTTCCAGAGTGCCTGCGCGGGGCTTTGGAGCACTTGCGATAAATCGCGCGGTGCCCTTCGGCTTTGAACAAGACGCAGCTCGTAGATCCCCATCGCTTCCACGGTGCGGGAACACTCTTTTGTCCCGCGGTCCCCGGTACATTTGATGTATCTCGGGAGGGCGTAACAGTTTCGGGCCGAGTAGCTGTAACACTGGCATCGGTAGCATTGACCGATGATGTTTTTTTTTTTGTGCGGGACCTCTATCTTGACGCTAGTGATGTGTAATCGGTCTATACTGAAAATCTTATTGCCCTCTGGGGATAGCTCGATACTCGTGAGGATAAACGGGAGTGTACTATTTCTTCGTATGGTAATCATGCGACGGGCTTTAACTTTTGAGGTCATCGATGACCTGGAAGATGTCTATCTCCAGAAGGATTCCGCATATGACGACGGGAAGATGCTTTTCCTCGGGGAGAGCGAAAGTGTGAAAGCCGAGGCCGGCGTTCCGCAGGTGCTTGGTAGCAGCCCGGAAGTCATCAATCGTGGCTAGGCTGTTACGGATACCCTGCGCGGTATTTTCCGTTTTCAGGTACTCAATTTTGTGATCGGCAAACCATTTGAAACTGCGTTCCATTTTATTTTGTCCTGGAGGACAATCGGTGGAGGCGGCTTCGGACCACGTTTCTTGGGAGGGACGACGTCGGAGTTGCACTTGAAAGCTGGATTTGAAGCGTATTTGCACTTCTTGACGATGCGCACTGATGTTGGCAGCATGGAATGGTCCGATCGGTACGGCGGACTAAACCCGATTCTCTAACGTCTCAGGTAAATGAGTTTTTTCCTTGCGCTTCTCATTAGTATTTATCAAAACTCCTGCATCTGATATATGTCCTTAGCTCTAATTAAATTTCTCTTCATGAGGTCAAGAAAATAGATAAGTTTGATATTTCAAAAGGCTTCGACCCCGATTCTATTTCGCCTTTATTCCTGAAACCTTTTTCGCTACTCTTGACTTTGTGGTTCAATCGATCTCATGGAAAAGATGTATTCCCATATAATTAGAAAAACTCAAGAATTGTACCTATTCTCAAAAATGGCCAAATTGATGATATAAATAAGACCAATCTCAATATTATCTTATCTTTCTAATTAATTATGTAGACACTAAGTTATCAGATAGTGATCATCTGTACAAAGCAATTCAGTCATATATATCTCTGATTTTTTGAAAAAAGTTGACTACAGACACAACGTTGGTATGATTTATATAGATTTCCGTACTGCCGTTGACAAAGTCAGTCATTCTATACTTTTAGCTAATCACAAATACTTCAGTGTATATGCTTTCTTTCTTCAGTGGTTTACCTCCTACTTTGTACAACGTCGACAATTTGTCTCCATCTTCATTCTTAATCTAAAATTGTGGATGTTCGCTCTTTGCAGATTTATTCAAAAAACATAGGAAACTAACAGAACCATTAGACTATATCCTCATTCAAAATTAATTAAGCAAACTTTAAAATTGGTGCTAATCCCATCAAATGAGTGAACTTTAAGAAGAGTTGCCATATCCGATTATCAAAAAATAAAGTCCAATGTGCTCTTCATACTCACTTAACAATAAAAAATTGACAAAAGTTAACAAAACACTACAGAGCGGCATAGTTTTTGGCCGTACTTGAAATGTCATGTTAACGCTATCACAAAAAGATCTACTCAAATGCAAGGATTCATCAAATACCAGATATATCAATATAGGCAATTTAAAACAGGAATAATTCTTTATGATCTCATCTGAACTCAACTGGAATACAAATGTGTTATAGATATAATAGAATCATTTTTATTCAGTAAATTCACAAATAGTTGTAAACCCATCCAAACAGCTTTTCCTCGATATCTCATGTTTATTTCCCAGGATATAAATAATCTAGAACCTTATACAGACTCTCTATTTTTTTTTATTTAAGTCATTACGTGAACGAGGCTGTTTGCACAATCTATTTTTATTTATATGATTATTAACAGATCTATAGAATGCAGTATTTTGCTTGAGAGCTTGTGCTGTACTGTTTGCCACAAGCCTTCTAGACATTCCATTAAAGATGTACTTCACATTCCTGTCTACAAAAATAATATGCGCTTAATGAAAATGTGTCAAAAACTAAATAAAATAAGGTAATCTGATCCTAACAATTCTATAACGTTATAATTACTCGACGTCATAATCGTTTTATGTTTTTTTTTTTTTTTTTAACTTATTCATAGTTGTATATATCAAGTTTTATTTGTCGTAAGTTAAAATGTTCTTAACTTGAACTGAATATTGTGAATGCCTGTATGGCATACGCATCCGTTTATCTGTCTCCTACGAAAGAGTTGCGGGAATCAGATATAAAAACCCTCCTCGACTCAGGCCATTCCGTTATCCACGCTAGTTATCTCGAAAGCAGACATAGCACCTGGGACACCATGACAACACGCGCTAATGGCAAAATGTGGCATTCATATCATACAATTATTATAAAATATAAAGTTTATAAAAATGTTTTTGTAAATTTATAGACATACATATATTTGGTGTACATTTAGACAAAAAAAAAACAATAAAGTTTTAATCGTTTTAAACATACTCCGTAATCAATTATGTCAATCTACGTTTAAACTTCTAAAAGTTCCCGGCATTCCCAAATACTCGTTCTTGAACTTGTCCAACTGTCTATACTCTTCGTTGGTTTTGGCTTCTTTCATTTTATTATATAATTCTTGAAACTCTCTGGAGCTGATAGCATCTATCCACTTTTCTGAAAATCAAAATAATTTAAAATCCTTGAAGGCGTTTAAAAAACTAACAAATGAATTGTAAAAGTTTACATAATTTGTGTCTTAACCAAGCTAGAAAATTTGGTTTAATATATAAATTATTGTTCCATCAGAATTGGTATACAAGCTTAAAACTATAAAAACACTGTTATAGAGAGTAATATTTACTTTAAATAATTTTCTTATATCCATCAATAATCTTATAAAAATCATTAATTCCTTGATGAAGATTAATTAAAAAAAAATTTGAACATTCGCCATCTATATTAATTGTAATGATGTATATTAATTTTACCTAGCTGAATGAATTCTCATTAACTTTCAAATATAATATTATTTCTACTGCTTAACCACATTTATAACAATTTTTATTACTACTTTTATCTTACCATGCAGATCCTTTATTGATCCCACACTTCCTCCTACTTCAGTCGGCAAAAGTGTTTTTGGAACAATTTTATGCAATGATTCCACGTCTTTATGGACATGTATACGACTTGCAATTTTCGAGCTAATCACTTGCTTAAATATTGTGATTAGAGCCTCAACTGATTTTGCAGCACAAATAACATGTACGGCTTTTATTCTCATTCCGTAAGCTTCCTGAAAGGTGACAAATAATTTTTTTATAAATTAAGTAAAAAAAAATTGTAAATTATATCTCTTGCAATGAGGTGCAGTCTTCGGTAAATAACACCGCACGTAGCAATATCAGCATTACATTGATAATGAGCAGAGCAAATAAAAGTACACAGCAAGTTACTAATTACAATAGTAGTTTCGTCTTAGTATAACGAAGATCAACAAAGATCCAGTTGATAGTTACAACTTCTTTTCGTGATAGGTTACTGTCTCGAGTCTTGGTATAACAAAGAATCAAAAAGATTCAGTTTATGAATAAATTGACATTATAAAGATCGAGAGAAATCCAGTTGATGGATATAATTATTTACTCCGTGTAATGACTTGTTGGCTAAAAGAAATGTACACAAAATGTACGGTCAAGGTATATATTCTTGTTGTAGACAGGTCTGCAAGCTACAGCGGCTCTTACAACTCATCTGATACTGGGCTCGTGTCCACGAGCCCAGTGTCACGATCCACGGCCTGAGTTTCTATAAACTAAAATGCGCTACGCGGGATGTAGCTGTCTGGCGGATGATTGTGTGTGTCTGGTTCTTGTAGTGCTTTATCTGGCGATTCTACTCGGTCGTCGAGGCCGGGCGCGGGCCCGTTCCCTGACTACCTTCGCCTGTATCGGAATTTCTGGGCGGTGAGGACCTCCCACGATCGCGGGTGTACTTAGTGTACGCGGTGTGTGAGTAGCTGCGGCGCCGCGTTCTGAAGCGAGGGCGGCGTGATGATGATATTCGGAGCGTGTTGGTAGTGTCCGAAGTGTGTGTGGTGACGTCGGTGCTGTCGGTGACTGTGGGCGTGTGTGTAGTTTGCGGGACCCCTTTGGGATGTCGGGCTGCGCTTTTTCGTCCTGGGATTCGGAGGTAGCTCGTAGTTGGCCGCGCTGGCCACCAGAGGGTTGGGATAAATAGGTTACGGAGCACTCTCTGAAGTGTTCCTTGATCATTGGGAGTTTAAGGTCGCTGTGGATGACCACATTGCGCTGGTACCATTCGGCACCAGTCGCGGTGCGGGTGAAACGGTTCTGGAGGGTCTGTAGAGGTTTGAGACGGTCTTCGGACGAATGGGCGAAGACAACGCTTGCGTAAGACATTATAGGTCTTACGGCGGGCGGTGACATTGTTGAACAACAATGTCACCGCCCAAAACAAACCGGGAAGGATGGATAAAGCAATTGATATCATAGTCGAGTGGTTGAAAAAGCAAGATCATTTCTTAGTGAAAGATTTTCGTAAGCGTTGATATTTATATATTTTTAATTTTATAATATCATATTTTATTTTATATATATTTGGGGGAGGCCTTTGTCCAGCAGTGGACGTCTTCCGGCTGATTGGGATTGGATTGGATTTGAAATTTTATAATTCTTCTATGGACATTATTAAAAAGGTGCCAAACCTTTTATGAACTATTACTATTTCAACCTTACATGGTCCGTGTTCGGACATGGCCTACTTTTTTCTACTCCTGTCGATCCTTCGTCTTCTGCATTCAATCTTTACCCGTTCGCTGACATTTCATCGTTCCGTTTTATATGCTGTCATCATTTAACTTCTTAGCAAAAAAGAAATTTAACTATCTCCTTTCACATAATAATTGATTGTACCAATTCTACATGTCCGTCTATAATTTTTTGATTATTATCATCATCATCAGCCGATTGACGTCCACTGCTGGACATAGGTCTCTCCCAAAGAACTCCACATCGATCGTTCAATACAATTTCTTAATAATCTCTAACTATTCTGGTAAATATGCTCAGCAAACTGGTTGTCGTAAATAATTTAGATCATATAGTATAGTTTTAATTTATTATTAATAATCTAATATTGCATTATTATCCTAATTTATGTAGGCTTTGGTGAATGTCAAACTATTTATCCAATTTATTACTGCTTGTACGAAAATCTGTTATATGTATGTAATAATTATTTGTCTTACGTTATATCCATAAAATATAGTGTAGGAATAATATATCTATACATATGTATATAATTATAAATTTATATAGCACAGTAATGCTTGCACACTGCTATTTAGTGGCAGAATAGGAACTGCTTACTACATAGACAGACTGGTAACATTCTTATCACCAGTAAGAAGACTTTCCTTTGATATAATTTCAAATAAAAAATTTCAGTATTGATGCACTGCTACCGAAACTTACTGAAGATCATTATAGGATATATTTTTTGAAGGCTGTTAGCAAAACATTTGAAAATGGTTTCTTGAACTTTTATCGTTTCATCTTTTCGGTACGTATTTTTAATTGTTTCCAAAACCTTGGCATCTGGAAAAAACATTTAATTACAATTATATGCTTTACTATACAGTATATAATCAACATTAATTTATGTGAATACATTATAACTATATGAGAACAAATTTAATATTAAAGCTATGATTTTAATAAAATTCGTTATAACATATGAATCATATTCTTGTTTAGTGCAAAATTGAAAGTGATGTTAGAAAGATGGTGTGGAATCATTTTACACCTTTCCTATTTGTATTTAAATGTTGTCAAATATTTCCCTTCCGCTTTTTTGCTCTTTATTCAATGCTTTATAAAAAGTGTTACAGTGATCGGATTTAGTTCAAATATGCGCCGTTTTGTTCGATAATCTGTTTCCATCTAGACGGCAACTTCATAATACCTCCCTCGTAGAAGCCTCCTTATTTGCGAAGAAGTCGGACAGCCATTTTTCACAAGCCTCTTTTGAGTTCAACTTTACACCACCAAGGGCGTTCACCATGGACAGGAACAGGTGGTAATCACTTGGCGCTATGTCCGGTCTATATGGTGGATGCGATAAAACCTCCCATCCGAGCTCCCGTAGCTTCTGACGAGTCATCAACGAAGTGTGTGGTCTGGCGTTGTCCTGGTGGAACACTACACCCTTCCTGTTGGCCAATTCTGGACGCTTCTGGTCGATCGCCTGCTTCAAGCGGTTCAGTTGTTCGCAGTAGATGGTAGAATGAAGCGTCTGGCCATATGGGAGCGGCTCATAGTGGATGATTCCCTTCCAATCCCACCAAACACACAGCAAAACCTTCCTGGCCGTCAATCCCGGCTTGGCCACTGTTTGGGACGATTCACCGGCCCTCGACCACGACCGTTTTCGCTTGATATTGTCGTATGCGATCCATTTTTCGTCGCCAGTCACCATCCGCTTCAAGAATGGGTCGAGTTCGTTCCGTTTCAGCAGCTTATCGCAGGCGTTGATTCGGTCCAGAAGGTTTTTTTGCGTCAAATCATGCGGCACCCAAACATCAAGCTTTTTTTTGTATCCAGCCTTCTACAGATGGTTTAAAATGGTTTGGTGACTAACTCCCATCTCCTGGGCGATGCCACGAGATACCACATGCCGGTCTAACTCGATGTAGTCCACGATTTGATCGGTATTTGTCGTCACAGGTCTTCCGCCGGGTGGCTTATCCATGGTGTCGTTTTCACCGGCTCTGAATCGTCGAAACCATTCCACCGCGGTTCGAAGTGATAGAGTACCATCCCCCAAAACACCATTAATCTCACGGAACGTTTCTCTAGCGGATTTGCCTTTAACGAAGGAAAACTTTAAAATAGCGCGAATTTCGGCGTTAGTGAACTATATGTTTACACGTCTATAACTGTTGAACGCAATATCTAAACTAATTATACATAACGTCGTTTTGTAGGTTATGTCAAGACCTTTCAAATTATGTATAGTATTGCCAGATTCGAGCTCTGTAGCGCTTTGTACATAGCCGCGAAATTCAAAAGACAAAAAGGCCGAAGGGAGATATTTGACAACCTAATATATGGATTATAATGTTATCATATATAAAAATATAACAATAATGTAACATAGTTTTCATTTACAGATAGTTGAATACATTTTCGCGCACGACTACTGCAAAGGCATTATAATAATTTACGAATTGACCGAAGCTAACATTTTTGAAGTTATAAAAGCTATGGACATTTCTCTAACCTGTCAGGCATTTAACCTGTTGGTAGTAAGTATTACTGTCTGATGATAGTATGACAATATTGATACATAGTCTCGAGTATAATTTTTGCCAAATAAAAACGTATATTTGGTCCCATGTAACAGGGGGCGAGCCTGTTGCCACTTTATTGGGATCACCACACACACACACACACAAAGATGATATCAGTGTGCGGGTTTCCTCACGATGTTTTCCTTCACCGTTTTTGTATCTCGCTGTTGTTACTAAAGTTCACAAATATAACACAATACACAAATATAACATTTCACAAATATAATACATAACTTAAATATTAAGTCATCGGTACATGCCTAGGTTTGAACCCGCGACCTTCGGAATGTAAGCCGCACGCTCTAACCATTAGGCCAGCGAGCTACTTAAAAACGTATATAATTGTGTTTTCGGCACTTTCTGATCATACAGTCTTAGTAACTCTGTACTTGGAACGAAAAATGGGAGTAGATTTAATAATAATTTATTTTCGATATTGTTTAGCAACTTTTCTAGTACACAATTTTGTAATACCTAGTTTCGACACCATGTAATCTTGCTCTCTTTTATGGTACCTCATTTTACTAGTAAATTTGTGACGTAGTATAACTTGTTTTATATCTATTATATATAATTCTATTTCTACCACTAAAAAAATATCAACTGCGTGTCTTGTACATTCAGCAGTTGTTTTATGCTAACTTATTATATGGATGGACTACGAGTTTATTAAAAGTCAAAAATATTTAAATAAAAAAAAGAGATAACTTAAAAATCACAAACAGGATATAATGCTAGACTTAATAAGGAACTAGTTTCTTGCAAAAAAACAATTTGCATTGGTTTATAGAATTAAATTTATAAGTTATATATTTGTCGTCTTTCAGGAAGCTTACGGAATGAGAATAAAAGCCGTGCACGTAATACATCCTTCAAAAACAGTTGAACCGCTAATCGCAATATTTAAACAGGTGGTTAGCTCGAAAATTGCAAAACGTATATATGTCCATAAAGATGTGGAATCCTTGCACAAAGCTGTTCCAAAGACACTGTTGCCGAACGAAGCAGGAGGAAGTGTGGGATCAATAAAGGAAATGCACGGTAAGATGAAAATTGGTAATCACAATAGAAACGTAATTATTGGGTTGTTCGGAAAGTCATTTCGTTTTTTTGGGGAATATGAAAGACAGTTTTCCTATAATGATGATTCAAATGGCCATAAACAGTCGAATTCGACAAATTTAATCTCTGACCGATCTCTCGTGTGGTTATTCGCCGATTTGCATCAACTAATGCCTTTATCGCATCTTTGTCAGCTTCGACCGGCCTTCCAGACCGTGGTGCATCTTCGACATCAAAATTGCCGGATCGAAATTTTGCAAACCAGTTCTGGCATTGGCGTACTGTTAACACGCCTTCTCCATACACATCCGTCAATTTTTTTCTCGCTCGGACAGCATTTTGACCTTTTCTGAAGTAAAAAAGTAAAATATGACGAAAATGCTGCTTATTGCTCTGCATATTTAAAAGGGCACCAACCAAAAACTACTGCGTAGAATTAATAATAGGGGGACCGGAAAGTAAAGTCGTTTCTGCGCCTTCTGGGTAAAATGGCCAGCCAAATACCAGAAGAGGTACACATCCGGCATTGCATGCTCTTTGAGTTTCGCAAGGGAAATAACGCAACAGTTGCTACCAAAAACATTTGCGATGTTTATCCAAATGCACTGGACATTCGTAAATGCCAAAGGTGGTTTTCCAAGTTCAAATCGGGTAATTTTGATCTTTCCGACTCGTATCGATCAGGAAGACCATCAGCGTTAGACAACGACGTGTTAAGGGCGGAAGTGGAAGCAAATCCGTGTCAGACGATCGAGGAATTGTCAAACAGTCTCAACAAACCTTGGTCGACCATCCAAGAACATTTGAAGCAGATTGGAAAAGTAAGCAGAGCAGGTGTTTGGGTCCCGCATAATCTGTCCGAACAGAATAAGGCTAACCGATCAATCACATGCAACTTATTGCTTCAACGACACAACACAGAAGCGTTTTTTGATCGCTTGATCACAGGAGATGAGAAATGGGTCCTGTATGATAACCCAAAACGCAAAAGGCAGTGGCTCTCTCCAAATGAAATCCCTCGGAGTACTGCTAAGCCAGGTTTACACCCCAAAAAAGCGCTTTTGTGTGTTTGGTGGAGTATTCGCGGCATTGTTCATTTTGAATTACTGAAACCTGGAGAAACTGTTACTGCAGACCTCTACAGCGAACAATTGCAGCGAGTCAATCAATCTTTAATTGAAAAGTGGCCAGCGATTGTCAACCGAAAAGGCGTCATTCTCCAACATGACAATGCAAGACCGCACTGCGCAAGGCGAACTCTAGAAAAAATTAATGAATTGGGGTGGGAGGTGCTGCCTCATCCACCATATTCGCCCGATGTTGCACCATCGGATTTCCACTTATTCCGAGCGCTGCAACACTTTTTAAGTGGCAAAACATTTGCAAATTTGGATGATATCCAAAATGCCATCTCTAGATATTTTGCCGAAAAACCAATTAATTTTTATCGATCAGGGATTGAAAATTTACTCACTAGATGGCAAAAGGTTATTGACAATGATGGGGAATACATCATTGATTAAAAATAAAGACTCGTTAAAAATGTATGTGTTTGTATTTAGCGTAAGAAAACGACATTACTTTTCGGTCCCCCTAATAGAACTTTTTCACACACAAGCCTTGCAATATCAGCTCTCAAGACATATAATGGTTATGCGGCTTAAGTGTGAAGTTGGTTTCGAAAAAACGTAATTAAGTCCTCTGACGGAAAAAAACGAAATGACTTTCCGAACAACCTATTAGATATAGATGTTGTTATAATAGTAGAGATAATAATTTATTTTAAAAGGTTAAGAATTGATTATCATTTCATTCACCTACATAAAATTACAATGAATATAGATGGCGGATTTTCAAAAAAATTTTAATTAAATCATTACCATTATAGAAGCATTAATGATTGTTATAAAATAATGGGTGGATTGGCAGAAAATGTCCTTAATGCAAAAAGTCTGCCCGCTGTAGCCTTTTTTTGGTTTGGGAGGAAATTTTCGAAAATATACTCTGTCTTCTGGGGGAAAGTCTGAGCTATATCGAGATTTTTATCCGCTAAAATCCCTCCGGTCGTCACCTTCAGCGTTTAGACAGGTCACGGGATATCCGTTCGTAGCACAATCGCGGCCTCTCTAACGCTCTGCTAGAATAGCCTATCCCCGAAGTCTGTTTTATTAAGTCCCTACCACCCACGTGAGTACTGCCTCAATGTCCATTGAAATGTCATCCAGCCATTGTCCTCATCAGAGTCATTTAGAAGGCGATCAGAACTGGCGCGTTGACGCTGGGGCACCACATAAGGCTACAGATCGAATTAACCCCACATAGAGGCTGCAAGGGTTTAGTTGTTACGGTAAAAATAAATATAGAATGATATTAAAACGGTTGCTGAGATATACGAATATTATTTGAGCTATATTTTATTCGTACCAGTTGGACAATGAGTAAGTACTTTTATAGTTTTAAACTAGTTCAACGATTCTGATGAAATGATAAAATACGTCAAGCCAAGCTTTACAGCTTGATGGTAATTCTTCTGTAAACTTGTACAAATTCTTTGTTCTTTATACAAAACCTTCAAGGCTTTTAAATGATGTTGATTTTCAGAAAAGTGGATCGATGCTATCAGCTCCAGAGAGTTTCAAGAATTATATAATAAAATGAAAGAAGCTAAAACCAACGAAGAGTATAGACAGTTGGACAAGTTCAAGAACGAGTATTTGGGAATGCCGGGAACTTTTAGAAGTTTAAACGTAGATTGATGTGATTGATTTTAATAGATGTTCAGAACGAATAAAAAGTTATTAAAAATTCTTCTTTTTGCCTTTCGACTTAAAAGCTAATTTCAATTGTCGCAGTATAGTCAAATAATTGAGTAACTCGCTGGCCTAATGGTTAGACTGTGCGGCTTTCATTCTGAAGGTCGCGAGTTCAAACCTCGGCATGTACCAATGACTTAATATTTAAGTTATGTACATTTGTGAACTTTAGTTAGAACAGCGAGATACAAAACGGTGAAGGAAAACATCGTGAAGAAACCCGCACACTGATGTCATCTTTGTATGTGTGTGTGTGATGGCCACAATAAAGTGGCAACAGGCTCGCCCCCTGTTACACTGGACCTAATCTGACCACATCTGGCGAAATGTGGGTGTTTATTCACCTCTGCCTAACCCTACTGGGAAAAAGGCGTGACTATATAAAAAAAAAGTATAGTCAAATTAAAAAAAGTTGCAATAAGGAAACAGTTACGAACAATGTCATTAAAATTTTTGATTTATCGTTTTGTTAACTTTCAATATTAGTAGTTTTTTCTACATTCGTCTGATTTACAGCTGATTGTGATACACTTCTTCATAATATTGAGGCTCTAGCCAAGAACTTTAAATATCTACAGATCGCATCGTAATCTAGAAATGTATACAAGTTATATCTCCTTACTTTAATAGATGTTTGTTAAATGTATTTCATTTAAAAATCTTCCACTGCTATATTAAAATTAGTCCATACTGTTTAAGCTTAATCTTAGTTTTATACGTTGCCCGTGTATAGAGGTAAAACCAATTACTACAACAATGAAATGAAAAATGTTGACTTGTAATATTTTTAACTAATTAAGAGGCGCTACGCAACATAGACAAAAAAAAAACAATCAAAACATTGGATGTATCCGGCGACAGAGTAACGGCTGCCCGTATATAATAATATATAAGTAAATATAACCATAATGGATTATTCCAAACCAAACTTATTTATATATTTACTAGTACACTAAGTATTACGAAACCGCTTCCGAAAACGAAGACGGATAATAGTACTAATGACACCTTTGATGATGACAGAAAAAAAAAACATATTTTTAAAACGTTTTATTAGCATTATTTACGTATTACTCCATCATGTTAGTACAGCTAAATGAAACGATAGTTTCATAAAAACCCACCACTAAAAAAAAAAACTAGCAATGAAACACAAAATCAAAAACAGCTGATACTCGGATCAACTAACGCCCGGGCGCGTAATTTAAATGCTCCATGGCCCTATGAAATAACATTCAAACTGAAACCAAATACATCCCGCGTTCCCATATTTCCAATTCCGAATATTTCTATATTTTTGTCTTCTACCAATATCATTTTGTTAGACGTTTTTGCGTAAATTTTGTATGAAATATTATTATTAAAAAATAAAACCCACGGTATTAGATGCTGCAAATCGACAACAGTTTTGAACACCTAGTTACCCTCGGTAAGAGATGATTTGGAATGTCGAGCTTTTTTCAACGTTTTTTTATTAATTTTTTTTGTAGTCTATCGCTAGACTACGATCCCCTGATGGAAAGCAAATGTAATCTTGGTAGTAAAACGCACTAGTCTAGAAGAAGCTTCTTCACTCTTCAAGACGCCCACGTCATAACTGGACGAAAACATTGACGCCGGCGGACTGATCCAATCCTTCGCTGTTCTTACTATGAAAGACGCCTCGGAACGCTTTGTCCTGTAGCGCGGCATATCGACAGCGAAGGGATAGATATTTGCTGTGTGTCTATATGCCCAATGTTAATAGGGCGATGGAAGAATTAAACCACGTCAATATATATATATAAAAATATAGGCACACTCTTCGAAATGCATTTGATAGAACATGATTAACTACCTTGCGTCGATGACACAGGCTATCCAGTTTTAAAATTAACAACTATCCGATCACTTAACCTCTCAGTGATCGTACCATTTCACAGAGGCAAAGGATGCAGACATGAATGCAATAGCTACCGATGTATCATACTATGAAGTTGTATGAAAGTGCCATAGACACCCTATTGCGCATGGAATGCACATTCTCCAAGAATCAATACGGCTTCGTACTTTCGCCTTGACCATGATAGCTGAAGAACATAGAACAAAAGAAAATACCCTTTATATTGCATTTCTTGATATGGAAAAGGCTTTTGATCTTGTGAGGTACACGAGAAACTATGTGTTGGAGTCAGATTTCGTAATGATTCTGAGGTATATATCTATACTATCGCCGAAATTTACAGGAATGTACGCTGTTTCGTAAGAACAACTTTAGGAGTGACAAAATCCATTCTAGTCACAGACAGGGTTCATCAGGGTTCAGTTTTCAGTCCGTTTTTGTTCAGCTTAGTGTTGAATACACTCACTAAAGGTGCTCAACAAAAAGCTGCATGGATTTTTATGCAGGCCTTTGTATGTATGATGATGTATCAATATGCACGTCAAATCGTTAGGAGATGAAGGTCGCCTTAAATGCGTGGATAGAACAGTCACAGGCAGGAGGTTCGATATTATGTGTTGCTAAGACTCAGTGTGTTTAATGTAACGTCACTACCTCTCGCACTACAGTACTACTATTCAATATTAGTTGTTGATCAGGTTGTTCGCCGGTGCGATGAGTATAAATATTTGGCAATCTTTAACACTGTGTATCCTCCGTTAGACGTAAATGGTTCAAGCTCACTGGAGTTGCCTGCGATACTAGGCTACCTATCAAACTTAAAGGGCCAAGTTTAAATGTCTGTCATAATACCAGTTTTGATTTATAG
>JARDWC010000395.1:0-16346 GCA_029032895.1 Troides oblongomaculatus | reverse complement strand
CGTCCGCCCCTGCTAAGCCGTAGTCTTCTCTCACTCTATCACCTCCTAAATAAGGGTTTCCGAAAGGGTAACCGTTGTTTGATACATACGGCCCAAAGTAACCTACTCCTTCTCTATTATGGTTCCGCTCATAGTAGTTTCTTCTAGAATTATCTTCTAAATCCGCTGCTTTGCCCAGTTCGTAATTCTTCGGCGTCACCAACAGTGGGTTTTCGATCAACGATCTCTGGAACAGTTCACTTCCGTAACCGTTAGCTGGATGGTTCAGAGGGTATGAGCCCCAATATGGGTTGACTGGGAGGTGGTCTAAGTATGGTCCATAGTGTGGGTAACCATATGGCAACCTTGGGATTATGGGGTATTTCGCATCATCCCTTGATACGTGTGAACTTCTGTAAGGCAACGGCTGCGGTAGTGGAAGCCACCTGTACTCTGGATTCGGTAGGGGGTACGGAGCATCTGGAAACAAAACATTTCTTATGTATAATATTGACTCTTTCATCCCTTTCCGCAGCTTTCACCAGGAGATGGAGATCTTTGAAGGAGGCTTGTCCAGCAGTGGACGTCTATCAGCTGTTAATGATGATGATGATTCATCCCTTTTAACTTTTATTACTGGAGTAAGGGGATGCAGAATTAAAAAAAAATGCAGCTGTTATCATTATCTGAACGAACTTAAGTCTTTCTTCTTCTAACTTCTCTCTATATGTGTTAGGATTTGGAAGGGAGAGGATCTTGAAAGGATGCCTTGGTTCCGGGTCGAAGTCTGAGTTATTTTAGGATGCCTAGGAATCCCATGTACGCACCATCATCATCAGATAGACGTCCACTGCTGGACATAGACCTTCCCAAAGGATCTTTATATACAGATCGTATGGCCTACTGTACCCATAGGTACTAGGTACTGTCGTATTTAAGGTTTCATATGGGGGGGATTTGGGTTATGTCCCACCACGCTGACCAAGCGGATCAATAGGAGTCAGGACCTGGTCTGTTGATTAGCAGGTTCCACCACGAGCTGGTGAGCTTGGCTTGGATCCCGTGAGCTGTACAGGACCCCACTCCCTTGGTCTCTCATGTCTTAGGTCCTCCCACGGAGTCTTCTCTAGCATGCTATAACAAGCATAAGACCACCTAGTCCATATCTTCGAAGACCTGGTGAGATTCTTAGAAGCTTCCTATTCTTCAAAGTTAGGGCTCAAGTTATAAACCAACTAACGTCGACCCCTGGTGACTTATTATGCCGGCGGCAGAGGACTGATCGATGGGGGGGATCTTTGGGGGAGAATATCCAGCAATAGACATCTATCTGCTGATGGTGGTGGTGGTATTCTCACGGTCACCTATAAAGCCTTTATGGTGTTTTTTTTTTTTTAATTTTAGGTCTATACTTACACTGAGGTCTTGGCACGGCGGTGACAGTAGCCAGCAACTGCTAACAAAATAAAATTTAATATCAGTTAGGATGATATATAGCTCTTCGCCTGCTACATACGAGAGTCTCGTTACCCCAGTAATTACGACTAGTCTGCAACGCCCTTCAAACCGGATCACAGTACTGTCTGTCGGCTGCAGTAGTCGCTGCTGTGGTACCTAGACGGTCTGTAGCAACAGAGACACTACTACCAATAATAGTCACAGCGCCCTTCAAACCGGATCACAGTAATGTCCGCACAGTACTGTCTGTCGGCTGCAATAGGCGCTGCGGCGGTACCTAGACGGTCTGTAGCAACAGAGACACTACTACCAATAATAGTCACAGCGCCCTTCAAACCGGATCACAGTAATGTCCGCACAGTACTGTCTGTCGGCTGCAATAGGCGCTGCGGCGGTACCTAGACGGTCTGCAGCAACAGAGACACTACCACCAATAATAGTTACAGCGCCCTTCAAACCGGATCACAGTAATGTCTGTCGGCTGCAGTAGTCGCTGCTGTGGTACCTAGACGGTCTGTAGCAACAGAGACACTACTACCAATAATAGTCACAGCGCCCTTCAAACCGGATCACAGTAATGTCCGCACAGTACTGTCTGTCGGCTGCAATAGGCGCTGCGGCGGTACCTAGACGGTCTGCAGCAACAGAGACACTACCACCAATAATAGTTACAGCGCCCTTCAAACCGGATCACAGTAATGTCCGCACAGTACTGTCTGTCGGCTGCAATAGGCGCTGCGGCGGTACCTAGACGGTCTGCAGCAACAGAGACACTACTACCAATAATAGTCACAGCGCCCTTCAAACCGGATCACAGTAATGTCCGCACAGTACTGTCTGTCGGCTGCAATAGGCGCTGCGGCGGTACCTAGACGGTCTGTAGCAACAGAGACACTACTACCAATAATAGTCACAGCGCCCTTCAAACCGGATCACAGTAATGTCCGCACAGTACTGTCTGTCGGCTGCAATAGGCGCTGCGGCGGTACCTAGACGGTCTGCAGCAACAGAGACACTACCACCAATAATAGTTACAGCGCCCTTCAAACCGGATCACAGTAATGTCTGTCGGCTGCAGTAGTCGCTGCTGTGGTACCTAGACGGTCTGTAGCAACAGAGACACTACTACCAATAATAGTCACAGCGCCCTTCAAACCGGATCACAGTAATGTCCGCACAGTACTGTCTGTCGGCTGCAATAGGCGCTGCGGCGGTACCTAGACGGTCTGCAGCAACAGAGACACTACCACCAATAATAGTTACAGCGCCCTTCAAACCGGATCACAGTAATGTCCGCACAGTACTGTCTGTCGGCTGCAATAGGCGCTGCGGCGGTACCTAGACGGTCTGCAGCAACAGAGACACTACCACCAATAATAGTTACAGCGCCCTTCAAACCGGATCACAGAAATGTCCGCACAGTACTGTCTGTCGGCTGCAATAGGCGCTGCGGCGGTACCTAGACGGTCTGCAGCAACAGAGACACTACCACCAATAATAGTTACAGCGCCCTTCAAACCGGATCACAGTAATGTCCGCACAGTACTGTCTGTCGGCTGCAATAGGCGCTGCGGCGGTACCTAGACGGTCTGCAGCAACAGAGACACTACCACCAATAATAGTTACAGCGCCCTTCAAACCGGATCACAGTAATGTCTGTCGGCTGCAGTAGTCGCTGCTGTGGTACCTAGACGGTCTGTAGCAACAGAGACACTACTACCAATAATAGTTACAGCGCCCTTCAAACCGGATCACAGAAATGTCCGCACAGTACTGTCTGTCGGCTGCAATAGTCGCTGCGGCGGTACCTAGACGGTCTGTAGCAACAGAGACACTACTACCAATAATAGTTACAGCGCCCTTCAAACCGGATCACAGCAATGTCCGCACAGTACTGTCTGTCGGCTGCAATAGGCGCTGCGGCGGTACCTAGACGGTCTGCAGCAACAGAGACACTACCACCAATAATAGTTACAGCGCCCTTCAAACCGGATCACAGTAATGTCTGTCGGCTGCAGTAGTCGCTGCTGTGGTACCTAGACGGTCTGTAGCAACAGAGACACTACTACCAATAATAGTCACAGCGCCCTTCAAACCGGATCACAGTAATGTCCGCACAGTACTGTCTGTCGGCTGCAATAGGCGCTGCGGCGGTACCTAGACGGTCTGTAGCAACAGAGACACTACTACCAATAATAGTTACAGCGCCCTTCAAACCGGATCACAGAAATGTCCGCACAGTACTGTCTGTCGGCTGCAATAGTCGCTGCGGCGGTACCTAGACGGTCTGTAGCAACAGAGACACTACTACCAATAATAGTTACAGCGCCCTTCAAACCGGATCACAGCAATGTCCGCACAGTACTGTCTGTCGGCTGCAATAGTCGCTGCGGCGGTACCTAGACGGTCTGTAGCAACAGAGACACTACTACCAATAATAGTTACAGCGCCCTTCAAACCGGATCACAGTAATGTCCGCACAGTACTGTCTGTCGGCTGCAATAGTCGCTGCGGCGGTACCTAGACGGTCTGTAGCAACAGAGACACTACTACCAATAATAGTTACAGCGCCCTTCAAACCGGATCACAGAAATGTCCGCACAGTACTGTCTGTCGGCTGCAATAGTCGCTGCGGCGGTACCTAGACGGTCTGCAGCAACAGAGACACTACTACCAATAATAGTTACAGCGCCCTTCAAACCGGATCACAGAAATGTCCGCACAGTACTGTCTGTCGGCTGCAATAGGCGCTGCGGCGGTACCTAGACGGTCTGTAGCAACAGAGACACTACTACCAATAATAGTTACAGCGCCCTTCAAACCGGATCACAGAAATGTCCGCACAGTACTGTCTGTCGGCTGCAATAGTCGCTGCGGCGGTACCTAGACGGTCTGTAGCAACAGAGACACTACTACCAATAATAGTTACAGCGCCCTTCAAACCGGATCACAGTAATGTCCGCACAGTACTGTCTGTCGGCTGCAATAGTCGCTGCGGCGGTACCTAGACGGTCTGTAGCAACAGAGACACTACTACCAATAATAGTTACAGCGCCCTTCAAACCGGATCACAGTAATGTCCGCACAGTACTGTCTGTCGGCTGCAATAGTCGCTGCGGCGGTACCTAGACGGTCTGCAGCAACAGAGACACTACTACCAATAATAGTTACAGCGCCCTTCAAACCGGATCACAGTAATGTCCGCACAGTACTGTCTGTCGGCTGCAATAGTCGCTGCGGCGGTACCTAGACGGTCTGCAGCAACAGAGACACTACTACCAATAATAGTTACAGCGCCCTTCAAACCGGATCACAGCAATCTCCGCTCAGTACCGTCTGTCGCTGCGGTCGCTCCGGCAACAGAGACACTACCACCAATAATAGTTACAGCGCCCTTCAAACCGGATCACAGCAATCTCCGCTCAGTACCGTCTGTCGCTGCGGTCGCTCCGGCAACAGAGACACTACCACCAATAATAGTTACAGCGCCCTTCAAACCGGATCACAGCAATCTCCGCTCAGTACCGTCTGTCGCTGCGGTCGCTCCGGCAACAGAGACACTACCACCAGTGACAACAACGAAGTAACAATTACTCACCAGCAGTAACAAACCCGCAGTCCCCATGGCGGGCACCAAGTTTCACCAGCCCGCACAAGCGCCCGTTTATATTCTACACCGTCACAATGACGCCGCGGCGTGGTGCTGATTTATGGAGGTGACATAGACAATAGAACAAAGTTGTGCAAACTGTTTGTTTATGGTTATTATTGTCATTGGATAATTGGTAACGTCAAACAATTCATACATAGTTTGACTGAGAACGAAAAGATCGTAAGTCTCCTCTACGACTTTGTCCTTTATCCAACGAAGCGACGAGAGCAGTCGGACGTTCACCCGATATCAAGTGATACGCCCGTCAATAACACGGCGCTTGTTAGGATTGAATACACTGCAACAAGAAGCGCTCGTCGTGATATATCAATTGTTGTCTCACAACCGCAATAATAAAAAGTACAGAGTCCTTCAAACCGGATCACGGTAACGTTTGCATACTGCTGCTTGTCGCTGCGGTGGTACCAAGACGGTCTGCGGCAACAGAGACACTACCACCAATAACAGTTACAGCGCCCTTCAAACCGGATCACGGTAACGTTTGCATACTGCTGCTTACGCTGCGGTGGTACCAAGACGGTCTGCGGCAACAGAGACACTACCACCAATAACAGTTACAGCGCCCTTCAAACCGGATCACGGTAACGTTTGCATACTGCTGCTTACGCTGCGGTGGTACCAAGACGGTCTGCGGCAACAGAGACACTACCACCAATAACAGTTACAGCACCCTTCAAACCGGATCACGGTAACGTTTGCATACTGCTGCTTACGCTGCGGTGGTACCAAGATAGTCTACAGCAACAAAGACACTACCACCAATAACAGTTACAGCGCCCTTCAAACCGGATCACGGTAACGTTTGCATACTGGTGTTTGTCGCTGCGGTGGTACCAAGATAGTCTACAGCAACAAAGACACTACCACCAATAACAGTTACAGCGCCCTTCAAACCGGATCACGGTAACGTTTGCATACTGGTGCTTGTCGCTGCGGTGGTACCAAGATAGTCTACAGCAACAAAGACACTACCACCAATAACAGTTACAGCGCCCTTCAAACCGGATCACGGTAACGTTTGCATACTGGTGTTTGTCGCTGCGGTGGTACCAAGATAGTCTACAGCAACAAAGACACTACCACCAATAACAGTTACAGCACCCTTCAAACCGGATCACGGTAACGTTTGCATACTGGTGTTTGTCGCTGCGGTGGTACCAAGATAGTCTACAGCAACAAAGACACTACCACCAATAACAGTTACAGCGCCCTTCAAACCGGATCACGGTAACGTTTGCATACTGGTGTTTGTCGCTGCGGTGGTACCAAGATAGTCTACAGCAACAAAGACACTACCACCAATAACAGTTACAGCACCCTTCAAACCGGATCACGGTAACGTTTGCATACTGGTGTTTGTCGCTGCGGTGGTACCAAGATAGTCTACAGCAACAAAGACACTACCACCAATAACAGTTACAGCGCCCTTCAAACCGGATCACGGTAACGTTTGCATACTGGTGTTTGTCGCTGCGGTGGTACCAAGATAGTCTACAGCAACAAAGACACTACCACCAATAACAGTTACAGCACCCTTCAAACCGGATCACGGTAACGTTTGCATACTGGTGTTTGTCGCTGCGGTGGTACCAAGATAGTCTACAGCAACAAAGACACTACCACCAATAACAGTTACAGCGCCCTTCAAACCGGATCACGGTAACGTTTGCATACTGCTGCTTACGCTGCGGTGGTACCAAGATAGTCTACAGCAACAAAGACACTACCACCAATAACAGTTACAGCGCCCTTCAAACCGGATCACGGTAACGTTTGCATACTGCTGCTTGTCGCTACGGTGGTACCAAGACGGTCTGCGGCAACAGAGACACTACCACCAATAACAGTTACAGCGCCCTTCAAACCGGATCACGGTAACGTTTGCATACTGCTGCTTACGCTGCGGTGGTACCAAGATAGTCTACAGCAACAAAGACACTACCACCAATAACAGTTACAGCACCCTTCAAACCGGATCACGGTAACGTTTGCATACTGGTGCTTGTCGCTACGGTGGTACCAAGACGGTCTGCGGCAACAGAGACACTACCACCAATAACAGTTACAGCGCCCTTCAAACCGGATCACGGTAACGTTTGCATACTGCTGCTTACGCTGCGGTGGTACCAAGATAGTCTACAGCAACAAAGACACTACCACCAATAACAGTTACAGCACCCTTCAAACCGGATCACGGTAACGTTTGCATACTGGTGTTTGTCGCTGCGGTGGTACCAAGATAGTCTACAGCAACAAAGACACTACCACCAATAACAGTTACAGCACCCTTCAAACCGGATCACGGTAACGTTTGCATACTGGTGTTTGTCGCTGCGGTGGTACCAAGATAGTCTACAGCAACAAAGACACTACCACCAATAACAGTTACAGCACCCTTCAAACCGGATCACGGTAACGTTTGCATACTGGTGTTTGTCGCTGCGGTGGTACCAAGATAGTCTACAGCAACAAAGACACTACCACCAATAACAGTTACAGCACCCTTCAAACCGGATCACGGTAACGTTTGCATACTGGTGTTTGTCGCTGCGGTGGTACCAAGATAGTCTACAGCAACAAAGACACTACCACCAATAACAGTTACAGCGCCCTTCAAACCGGATCACGGTAACGTTTGCATACTGGTGTTTGTCGCTGCGGTGGTACCAAGATAGTCTACAGCAACAAAGACACTACCACCAATAACAGTTACAGCACCCTTCAAACCGGATCACGGTAACGTTTGCATACTGGTGTTTGTCGCTGCGGTGGTACCAAGATAGTCTACAGCAACAAAGACACTACCACCAATAACAGTTACAGCACCCTTCAAACCGGATCACGGTAACGTTTGCATACTGGTGTTTGTCGCTGCGGTGGTACCAAGATAGTCTACAGCAACAAAGACACTACCACCAATAACAGTTACAGCACCCTTCAAACCGGATCACGGTAACGTTTGCATACTGGTGTTTGTCGCTGCGGTGGTACCAAGATAGTCTACAGCAACAAAGACACTACCACCAATAACAGTTACAGCACCCTTCAAACCGGATCACGGTAACGTTTGCATACTGGTGTTTGTCGCTGCGGTGGTACCAAGATAGTCTACAGCAACAAAGACACTACCACCAATAACAGTTACAGCGCCCTTCAAACCGGATCACGGTAACGTTTGCATACTGGTGTTTGTCGCTGCGGTGGTACCAAGATAGTCTACAGCAACAAAGACACTACCACCAATAACAGTTACAGCACCCTTCAAACCGGATCACGGTAACGTTTGCATACTGGTGTTTGTCGCTGCGGTGGTACCAAGATAGTCTACAGCAACAAAGACACTACCACCAATAACAGTTACAGCGCCCTTCAAACCGGATCACGGTAACGTTTGCATACTGCTGCTTACGCTGCGGTGGTACCAAGATAGTCTACAGCAACAAAGACACTACCACCAATAACAGTTACAGCGCCCTTCAAACCGGATCACGGTAACGTTTGCATACTGCTGCTTGTCGCTACGGTGGTACCAAGACGGTCTGCGGCAACAGAGACACTACCACCAATAACAGTTACAGCGCCCTTCAAACCGGATCACGGTAACGTTTGCATACTGCTGCTTACGCTGCGGTGGTACCAAGATAGTCTACAGCAACAAAGACACTACCACCAATAACAGTTACAGCACCCTTCAAACCGGATCACGGTAACGTTTGCATACTGGTGCTTGTCGCTACGGTGGTACCAAGACGGTCTGCGGCAACAGAGACACTACCACCAATAACAGTTACAGCGCCCTTCAAACCGGATCACGGTAACGTTTGCATACTGCTGCTTACGCTGCGGTGGTACCAAGATAGTCTACAGCAACAAAGACACTACCACCAATAACAGTTACAGCACCCTTCAAACCGGATCACGGTAACGTTTGCATACTGGTGCTTGTCGCTACGGTGGTACCAAGACGGTCTGCGGCAACAGAGACACTACCACCAATAACAGTTACAGCGCCCTTCAAACCGGATCACGGTAACGTTTGCATACTGCTGCTTGTCGCTGCGGTGGTACCAAGACGGTCTGCGGCAACAGAGACACTACCACCAATAACAGTTACAGCGCCCTTCAAACGGGATCACGGTAACGTTTGCATACTGCTGCTTGTCGCTACGGTGGTATCAAGACGGTCTGCGGCAACAGAGACACTACCACCAATAACAGTTACAGCGCCCTTCAAACCGGATCACGGTAACGTTTGCATACTGCTGCTTGTCGCTACGGTGGTACCAAGACGGTCTGCGGCAACAGAGACACTACCACCAATAACAGTTACAGCGCCCTTCAAACCGGATCACGGTAACGTTTGCATACTGCTGCTTGTCGCTGCGGTGGTACCAAGACGGTCTGCGGCAACAGAGACACTACCACCAATAACAGTTACAGCGCCCTTCAAACCGGATCACGGTAACGTTTGCATACTGCTGCTTGTCGCTACGGTGGTATCAAGACGGTCTGCGGCAACAGAGACACTACCACCAATAACAGTTACAGCGCCCTTCAAACCGGATCACGGTAACGTTTGCATACTGCTGCTTGTCGCTGCGGTGGTACCAAGACGGTCTGCGGCAACAGAGACACTACCACCAATAACAGTTACAGCGCCCTTCAAACCGGATCACGGTAACGTTTGCATACTGCTGCTTGTCGCTGCGGTGGTACCAAGACGGTCTGCGGCAACAGAGACACTACCACCAATAACAGTTACAGCGCCCTTCAAACGGGATCACGGTAACGTTTGCATACTGCTGCTTGTCGCTGCGGTGGTACCAAGACGGTCTGCGGCAACAGAGACACTACCACCAATAACAGTTACAGCGCCCTTCAAACCGGATCACGGTAACGTTTGCATACTGCTGCTTGTCGCTACGGTGGTACCAAGACGGTCTGCGGCAACAGAGACACTACCACCAATAACAGTTACAGCGCCCTTCAAACCGGATCACGGTAACGTTTGCATACTGCTGCTTGTCGCTGCGGTGGTACCAAGACGGTCTGCGGCAACAGAGACACTACCACCAATAACAGTTACAGCGCCCTTCAAACCGGATCACGGTAACGTTTGCATACTGCTGCTTGTCGCTGCGGTGGTACCAAGACGGTCTGCGGCAACAGAGACACTACCACCAATAACAGTTACAGCGCCCTTCAAACCGGATCACGGTAACGTTTGCATACTGCTGCTTACGCTGCGGTGGTACCAAGACGGTCTGCGGCAACAGAGACACTACCACCAATAACAGTTACAGCGCCCTTCAAACCGGATCACGGTAACGTTTGCATACTGCTGCTTACGCTGCGGTGGTACCAAGACGGTCTGCGGCAACAGAGACACTACCACCAATAACAGTTACAGCGCCCTTCAAACCGGATCACGGTAACGTTTGCATACTGCTGCTTGTCGCTACGGTGGTATCAAGACGGTCTGCGGCAACAGAGACACTACCACCAATAACAGTTACAGCGCCCTTCAAACCGGATCACGGTAACGTTTGCATACTGCTGCTTGTCGCTGCGGTGGTACCAAGACGGTCTGCGGCAACAGAGACACTACCACCAATAACAGTTACAGCGCCCTTCAAACCGGATCACGGTAACGTTTGCATACTGCTGCTTACGCTGCGGTGGTACCAAGACGGTCTGCGGCAACAGAGACACTACCACCAATAACAGTTACAGCGCCCTTCAAACCGGATCACGGTAACGTTTGCATACTGCTGCTTACGCTGCGGTGGTACCAAGATAGTCTACAGCAACAAAGACACTACCACCAATAACAGTTACAGCGCCTTTCAAACCGGATCACGGTAACGTTTGCATACTGCTGCTTGTCGCTGCGGTGGTACCAAGACGGTCTGCGGCAACAGAGACACTACCACCAATAACAGTTACAGCGCCCTTCAAACCGGATCACGGTAACGTTTGCATACTGCTGCTTACGCTGCGGTGGTACCAAGACGGTCTGCGGCAACAGAGACACTACCACCAATAACAGTTACAGCGCCCTTCAAACCGGATCACGGTAACGTTTGCATACTGCTGCTTGTCGCTGCGGTGGTACCAAGACGGTCTGCGGCAACAGAGACACTACCACCAATAACAGTTACAGCGCCCTTCAAACCGGATCACGGTAACGTTTGCATACTGCTGCTTACGCTGCGGTGGTACCAAGACGGTCTGCGGCAACAGAGACACTACCACCAATAACAGTTACAGCGCCCTTCAAACCGGATCACGGTAACGTTTGCATACTGCTGCTTACGCTGCGGTGGTACCAAGATAGTCTACAGCAACAAAGACACTACCACCAATAACAGTTACAGCGCCTTTCAAACCGGATCACGGTAACGTTTGCATACTGCTGCTTACGCTGCAGTGGTACCAAGATAGTCTACAGCAACAAAGACACTACCACCAATAACAGTTACAGCGCCTTTCAAACCGGATCACGGTAACGTTTGCATACTGCTGCTTACGCTGCAGTGGTACCAAGATAGTCTACAGCAACAAAGACACTACCACCAATAACAGTTACAGCGCCCTTCAAACCGGAAATGTGATCCGGTTTAAAGGATGCTGAACACCTCGCTCCTCTCGCTTATATAATTAAAAAAAAAAAATTCTCAGACTCGAACCATGGACTGTGTCACTACGCATGCGCTTACCCACTGCACTATAGGGGTTATATGTTCAGAGTCTTGAATAAGAGCGGTCAAAAGATCATAGACCCTAAACACATACGCGGGGACGTCTCATTGGTACACTTGTGTAAATAATTAATATTTACGTTATTTATTTACATTTATTTGTTTGTATTTTTATTTATAATGACATAAATGATTACCAATTAAAGTAAATATTATTCACTTATAGTGTCATTGTGTATCTATAAGTATTATATTCACTGGTGGTATTGTATATGTTGATGGCCGTCTATATACCACCGCGGCGACAAACGGTACTGCAAACATTACTGTGATCCGGTTTGAAGGGCGCTGTAACTATTATTGGTGGTACTGTGTCTGTTGCCGGATACCGTCTAGGTACCACCGCTTCGCCTATAGCATACGACAGACAGTACTGTGCGAACATTACTGTGATCCGGTTTGAAGGGCGCTGTAACTATTATTGGTGGTACTGTGTCTGTTGCCGGATACCGTCTAGGTACCACCGCTTCGCCTATAGCATACGACAGACAGTACTGTGCGAACATTACTGTGATCCGGTTTGAAGGGCGCTGTAACTATTATTGGTGGTACTGTGTCTGTTGCCGGATACCGTCTAGGTACCACCGCTTCGCCTATAGCATACGACAGACAGTACTGTGCGAACATTACTGTGATCCGGTTTGAAGGGCGCTGTAACTATTATTGGTGGTACTGTGTCTGTTGCCGGATACCGTCTAGGTACCACCGCTTCGCCTATAGCATACGACAGACAGTACTGTGCGAACATTACTGTGATCCGGTTTGAAGGGCGCTGTAACTATTATTGGTGGTACTGTGTCTGTTGCCGGATACCGTCTAGGTACCACCGCTTCGCCTATAGCATACGACAGACAGTACTGTGCGAACATTACTGTGATCCGGTTTGAAGGGCGCTGTAACTATTATTGGTGGTACTGTCTCTGTTGCCGGATACCATCTAGGTACCACCGCGGCGCCTGTAGCAGACGACAGACAATACTGTGCGAACATTACTGTGATCTGGTTTCAAGGGCGCTGTAACTATTATTGGTGGTACTGTCTCTGTGGCCGGATACCGTCTAGGTACCACCGCGGCGCCTGTAGCAGACGACAGACAATACTGTGCGAACATTACTGTGATCGGGTTTCAAGGGCGCTGTAACTATTATTGGTGGTACTGTCTCTGTGGCCGGATACCGTCTAGGTACCACCGCGGCGCCTGTAGCAGACGACAGACAGTACTGTGCGAATATTACTGTGATCTGGTTTCAAGGGCGCTGTAACTATTATTGGTGGTACTGTCTCTGTTCCCGGATACCGTCTAGGTACCACCGCGGCGCCTGTAGCAGACGACAGACAGTACTGTGCAAACATTTCTGTGATCCGGTTTGAAGGGCGCTGTAACTATTATTGGTTGTACTGTCTCTGTGGCCGGATACCGTCTAGGTACCACCGCGGCGCCTGTAGCAGACGACAGACAGTACTGTGCAAACATTTCTGTGATCCGGTTTGAAGGGCGCTGTAACTATTATTGGTGGTACTGTCTCTGTGGCCGGATACCGTCTAGGTACCACCGCGGCGCCTGTAGCAGACGACAGACAGTACTGTGCGAACATTTCTGTGATCCGGTTTGAAGGGCGCTGTAACTATTATTGGTTGTACTGTCTCTGTGGCCGGATACCGTCTAGGTACCACCGCGGCGCCTGTAGCAGACGACAGACAGTACTGTGCAAACATTTCTGTGATCCGGTTTGAAGGGCGCTGTAACTATTATTGGTTGTACTGTCCCTGTTGCCGGATACCGTCTAGGTACCACCGCAGCGCCTATAGCAGACGACAGACAGTACTGTGCGAACATTTCTGTGATCCGGTTTGAAGGGCGCTGTAACTATTATTGGTTGTACTGTCTCTGTTGCCGGATACCGTCTAGGTACCACCGCGGCGCCTGTAGCAGACGACAGACAGTACTGTGCAAACATTTCTGTGATCCGGTTTGAAGGGCGCTGTAACTATTATTGGTGGCACTGTGTCTGTGGCCGGATACCGTCTAGGTACCACCGCGGCGCCTGTAGCAGACGACAGACAGTACTGTGCAAACATTTCTGTGATCCGGTTTGAAGGGCGCTGTAACTATTATTGGTTGTACTGTCCCTGTTGCCGGATACCGTCTAGGTACCACCGCAGCGCCTATAGCAGACGACAGACAGTACTGTGCGAACATTTCTGTGATCCGGTTTGAAGGGCGCTGTAACTATTATTGGTTGTACTGTCTCTGTTGCCGGATACCGTCTAGGTACCACCGCGGCGCCTGTAGCAGACGACAGACAGTACTGTGCGAACATTTCTGTGATCCGGTTTGAAGGGCGCTGTAACTATTATTGGTTGTACTGTCTCTGTTGCCGGATACCGTCTAGGTACCACCGCGGCGCCTGTAGCAGACGACAGACAGTACTGTGCGAACATTTCTGTGATCCGGTTTGAAGGGCGCTGTAACTATTATTGGTTGTACTGTCCCTGTTGCCGGATACCGTCTAGGTACCACCGCGGCGCCTGTAGCAGACGACAGACAGTACTGTGCGAACATTTCTGTGATCCGGTTTGAAGGGCGCTGTAACTATTATTGGTTGTACTGTCCCTGTTGCCGGATACCGTCTAGGTACCACCGCAGCGCCTATAGCAGACGACAGACAGTACTGTGCGAACATTATTGTGATCCGGTTTAAAGGGCGCTGTAACTATTATTGGTGGTACTGTCTCTGTTGCCGGATTTCATCTAGGTACCACCGCGGCGCCTATAGCAGACGACAGAGTACTGTGCGAACATTACTGTGATCCGGTTTGAAGGGCGTCATAGCTAGTGTAATTACTGAGGCTACTGAGCGCGATGCGGTGCGGTGTATAACATCCTAACTAACGACACATGGACAGACGTATCACTTAACATCACTTCGTAGAATATAAAGAAAAGTAGTATTAAAAGAAAATACTATAGAATACTTCGAAACCTGTTATCCAATCCTAGTATATAAAAATACTCGTATTGGGCGTGCTACGTGCTACATATTAGCGCACCTTTGGCCATACATTGGCTTAGCTGTAACATATGAAACGGTACAAAGTGAGCTTAAATATAAAACGGCCCAACCGATTACAGGTAAATGTTCGATTACCGATCCACACAACTTGAAACATCAAAGACGTATCGACGATGTCGAACAAATTACACCGTTATTTCGGTACACTGCACTAATGTGGCCGCATTTTGTAGATTTCCCGAGACATGTACAGTAGCACTTGATTTCGAGTGTCATGGTTGTTTGTCTATACACCGGTGACCTTGTCGTTAGATACAATTGCAGCTGATAAGCAGTAGAGTGAGGATATTACTGCTCCGGTTTGAAGGGCGTTGTCGCTGCGGTGTCGAGATTTAACAATTTTCGTCTCACGCGAGCGCAATGCGGTGTAGTATGTAACATTGTATATGGTGTCATGTTGTGAACTTGCATCACTTGATATCAAGTGCCCTTCCAGCTCGTCACTTTGTTCACACGCCACTGTATTCGGTGATTCCATTAGACGTTACCACAATCACTTGATAATAAGTGATGCCCATGACAATGTGGCGCTAGTTACTATTTGTATACACTGAACCTCGTTTCGCTCGTCGCCTGTGACATAAGACGATGTGTCTCATTACCCCAGTGATTTCAGTATATACAGCGCCCTTCAAACCGGATCACGGTAATATTTGCACAGTGCTGTTTGTCGGCTGCTTTCGGCGCTGCGTTTGTACCTACACAGTCTGTAGCAACAGAGTGACTACCACCGATAACAGCTACAACGTCCTTCAAACCGGATCACGGTAAAGTTTACCCAGTGCTGTTTGTCGGCTGCTTTCGGCGCTGCGTTTGTACCTACACAGTCTGTAGCAACAGAGTGACTACCACCGATAACAGCTACAACGTCCTTCAAACCGGATCACGGTAAAGTTTACACAGTGCTGTTTGTCGGCAGCTTTCGGCGCTGCGTTTGTACCTACACAGTCTGTAGCAACAGAGTGACTACCACCGATAACAGCTACAACGTCCTTCAAACCGGATCACGGTAAAGTTTACACAGTGCTGTTTGTCGGCAGCTTTCGACGCGGCGTTTGTACCTACACAGTCTGTAGCAACAGAGTGACTACCACCGATAATAGCTACAACGTCCTTCAAACCGGATCACGGTAATATTTGCACAGTGCTGTTTGTCGGCTGCTTTCGGCGCTGCGTTTGTACCTACACAGTCTGTAGCAACAGAGTGACTACCACCGATAATAGCTACAACGTCCTTCAAACCGGATCACGGTAATATTTGCACAGTGCTGTTTGTCGGCTGCTTTCGGCGCTGCGTTTGTACCTACACAGTCTGTAGCAACAGAGTGACTACCACCGATAACAGCTACAACGTCCTTCAAACCGGATCACGGTAAAGTTTACACAGTGCTGTTTGTCGGC